>JAGGCT020002793.1:2500-15000 GCA_017654935.2 Phymorhynchus buccinoides | reverse complement strand
CACACACACACACACACACACACACACACACACACACACACACACACACACACACACACACACACACACACACACACACACACACACACACACACACACACACACACACACACACACACACATCTCTTAATATTTTTTTTAACATTTCGATATCAAATTAAACAACATAATTATGAAGGTTGTGTAGTTAACGAAAGCATGTCAAAATGAATTTACTCTAAACGTTACGATTATTAACAATTCAATGAAACAATAATGCAGTCTAAAACCTTTTTCGATTGTATAAAATTGGTTGATTGAGAGAGAGAAACATTAGAGAGAAATTTAGTTCTTAAATCCGTATAAGAGAGAGATTCAGAGATAGAGAGAGAGAGAGAGAGAGAGAGAGAGAGAGAGAGAGAGAGAGAGAGAGAGAGAGAGAGAGAGAGAGAGAGAGAGAGAGAGAGAGAGAGAGAGAGAGAGAGAGAGAGGGTGTGATGGAATGTGTCACGCACGTCCCACTTTCTCCTCTACACCCCCACCCCCCCTACCATTCCGGCCTGCCACTCTTTGATCGTGTTGCCCCGTGGACTATCCTGTGACATCACAGGATTCCCCGTTTCTTTGTTCTCCTGTTTCCCCCCAGTCAGGCGGTTTTGACACGGACATTGTAGTACAAAACATGTGACGTCACTGTTTATAGGAAGACTCGTGATCTGTAGCGTTCTCTCTTTTCTACTGCTACTAACCTATGAACGTCCACTATAGATTTGAAATCAAGTGGGAAAATGCATAGTGGGAGGCAAATCTCTTAGTCTAGTCACAAGCAAACTAAAACCTGGCTGAGTCAACACTGTAGGAACAAACCCTCTGCTGTTACCTTCCAGTCATACTATTAGCCCAACTCGTAAGTAATATTGAATGTGTTTGGGTGTAAAATAATTGCTTTATATTTACTTTTGTTTGATTCTATTTTTTTAAAATCTAGATCCTATGTTCCATGTTGTATAAGTAGTAGAGGTGTCAGTTAAAAGAATTGGTAAATATGCTGTTCTAATTATGTGCACTTATTCATTCTTGTGTTTGATTTTTACTTTAACTCTTTTGGGGCAAGAACCAGATTCTATGCCTACTTTTATTTATCTTGTTTTCCTTTTCATTGTTTTTCATTGTTCGTTTTGCTACTCACAACATATATTTGTTTTTGTTTTCCATGTGTGAAACTACTTGGTTGCAAACTTGCAGCTTTTGGTTGATTCACCTTTTATATTCCTTTCCAAGTGTTGGATTCGGAGTGATAGTGTTGGCTTGATCGTAGATTTTGATCTAGCTGTTGGATTCAGAGTGATACTTGATCAGATTTTGATCTAGTTGAATCATAACAGTTGATTCCAGTATACCTTTTACATTCCTTTCCATGTGTTGGATTCAGAGTGATAGTGTTGGCTTGATCGTAGATTTTGATCTAGCTTGCTACTGAATCATAACAGTTCATTCCAGTATACCTTTTACATTCCTTTCCAAGTGTTGGATTCAGAGTGATATTGTTGGCTTGATCGTAGATTTTGATCTAGCTTGCTACTGAATCATAACAGTTCATTCCAGTATACCTTTTACATTCCTTTCCATGTGTTGGATTGAGAGTGATAGTGTTGGCTTGATCGTAGATTTTGATCTAGCTTGCTACTGAATCATAACAGTTCATTCCAGTATACCTTTTACATTCCTTTCCATGTGTTGGATTCAGAGTGATAGTGTTGGCTTGATCATAGATTTTGATCTAGCTTGCTACTGAATCATAACAGTTGATTCCAGTATACCTTTTATATTTGTTTCAGTTTCACAACTGAAATTCATATTATTTCTCATAGTGCTATTGTACAAGGGCGGCCTTCTAGCCGGTTGGGATCCACTAATCCCTGCCGGCTGAAGCCCATATCTCTAATCCATAGAGATCTACACCCCTATTTTCCTGTGATTCTCAGCAGGGCATCGTGGTCAGGAAGTTTAATCCCTGACTCACAAGCAACCAGCCGGTGCCGCCGCCAAGACGCCACCGCACCCAGAGCCCGCCATTTTAATTTATTGTTATATCAACATAGCCCCAAAACATTTTGAACTGCCCCTGTATCTATAATTGTTTAATGCCCAAAGCCAATCACCTGTACCAAATGTCATGCTTGTAGCACGAAAATGCACTGGTTTGGACACTACTTGCCCAGCTATCCTGCTCGTCAGTTCTATGGGCGTATCAAGTGACGTCTTTATTTTATTACGTCACGTTAGCTGAATGTAGGTCATAGCAGTGAATGGTGATTTATTTCGCGGAACGCAAATGAGTCCCTTATTTCAATCACGTTTTTGAATATCTTCCCACGCCTACATCTTTTTACATTTCCTAGTGAGATTAAGAAATACAAAACAAACACATGATGCATTGATTTTCCAACCTTATGCAATTTGTTTTAAGCAGCTTAGCGATGGGACTCCCCTAAAGATGTTGAAAGAAGATGAAGAGTGGCAGAGCGATGACAACATTGGCTGTGGGGGTCCATCCTGTTCATGTTTTCAACCCATTTTCGCAGCCGAGTTGTATCTTTCAAAGGAGTTCGAACCTGGGTGCAGGGGATTTTTCCTCACTCTGCACTAGGCTTTACGGTCTGAATGTGGAGTCTTAATGATGAGACAATATACTGAGGTCCCATGTGCCCATACACTTAGCACAGGTTAAACCCAGTGGCCACAAAAAAGTTGTCATTTGGTCAAAATGTACACCCCCACCCTTTCCTTCCTCATCATTCACACACAAATCGCATGCAGAAAATGGGTAGCACGCCTCTGGCTGCGACGCACTCTCCAGGTGGGAGCAACCCGAATTTCACAGAGAAAATACCAAATACATACAGTTGACAGCTACCAAGTGTTTCAAGGTTATTTGAGTTTAAAGCTTTCGGACCTGCAACAACGAATTTTGTGAGACAACTGAAGACGGCTATTTCTTTCGTACTTCCTTTTTTTTCTTTTTTTTTTCTCTTTCTTTTCATTGTTTTTCATTGTTCGTTTTGCTACTCACAACATATATTTGTTTTTGTTTTTAAATTAGACTTGGGAGGTAACTCTATTTTACTTTTATATTTACATGCACTTGTTGTGTTTTTCACAGTGATGTGGAAAACGATTGTTTCTCTTGTGATTTATTTCATGGCTCAGAATAAGCAAACGAGTGCAGTACAGTGTCATATCAGATCAACAAGGATTTTCAGCACAGGCTTTATACCACTTTGATTAAGCAAAAATAATAATGCCAGCCTGAGGCTCAAAAGACGTTAAAACAACAATCTTCATCCCACGTGTCTATGCAGCCTCATGGTGTCAATTGAAGGGGAAATCAATGTGTTGTGTTAGACCCAGGATATGAAACCTTTAACATTTCATAGCCGTTAGATCAAACATAGAGACATAATTTACAACAGGAATTAAAAGCTTACACGTAAAGCAGATAACACGCATCCTTAATCAACAATCATAAAAAAGCTCCAAATTAATTTGCATGTTATCACAGGCCTTAATACAATGATTATTCCCATATATATGTCACAGTATTCAGATAATCCCTTTGGCTGCAGCACTAGAAAAGACAGTGCAAGGGACTAGGTTGCACTGTCTTTTCTAGTGCTGCAGCCAAAGGGATTAGGTTGCACTGTCTTTTCTAGTGCTGCAGCCAAAGGGATTAGAATTCAATTATTGCTGCTCTTAAACTATCAACTCCGCCCTCGTTTTGTCTTTCTTCTCTTACAACTGAAACAATATGTTGATTCCAATTTGTACTGGATTCCATTTTCTACTGGCTGTCAGTACAAATCGGAATTCCGATTTGTACTAGTGGAAATCAGAATTTCAATTTCTACTAGAAAAAGCCCAGTAGAAATTAGAATTCCGATTTCTACTAGTACAAATCGGAATTCTGATTTATAATAGTAGGATTCGGAATCCTACTGGATTCCCATTTCTGCTGTGACATATACTATTAACAGCATTGAGGCCGTATAACTGTCCTATGCCTCAAATGGGTTTCTACGTTTTTGGGTCCATTGTTGCAGTGGGGATACCAGATATTATACAGGAGAGGCCCCATGCAGCAGTTCATATTTCAAAACAGACAAGCTTTAATTTCTTTGTCTCTTCTGTTCATTGTTTTCTTATATTTAGGCAAATATGCGTATTATTTTTAAAGTTTAGTGGAACACTTTAAGAACTACTTTTCTTGGTGACATGACATAACTCGTAAAACTCTACTAAAAACAACTGCCTAAGTAGTCAGTTTTGCCGATAAAACAAAAACATAAACGAAAGACAATGCAGAGGGCAAAAGGCTGAAATATATAGTCTATGGCGCCTAAATTGATATGATGGTAATTTATTAACAACCATAACAAAAACTCCAAGTGACTTTGTATGTTATTATTTGCCTTGATACAGCGATTATTCCCATCATATCATTAACTGCGTAGAGAGCGTATAATGGTTGTGCTTAAAATGGGTTTCTACGTTTATGGGTCCATTGTTGCAGTGGGGATACCAGATATTATACAGGAGAGGTACCATGCAGCAGGTCATATTTCAAAACAGACAAGGTTAATGTGCTTGGTCTCTTCTGTTCATTGTTTTCTTATATTTAAGTAAATATATGCATTATTTTTAAAGTTTAGTGGAAACACTTTAAGAACTACTTTTCTTGGTGACATGACATAACCCGTAAAACTCTTGAACTGTCTGGATCAGCTCAGCTCTGAACTTGATGTTCGTCAAACTGTACAAGTAGACGTTTACCGCACTCTTGGAGTAGAACAGGAAATAACTGACTGCATGCAACACGGACTTATTAGCGGGGTGTTCCCGATCAGAATAATCATGTTCATATATCATGATAGTAATAGCAAACGGTGTTGTCAGGAGGACAAAACATGCACTACCAACAATTAAGGTGACAGTCCACGAAGACACTCCAAGTTCTCTGACCTCCTGGCTGGTTTGTTGTACAGTAGGACGTCTTCTTGTTCTGACACATCTGACCAGTGACCACAACAGAACACTGTTGCTGGTGATCAGAATCACGAAAGGTAAGAAATAAATCTGAAATACGCGAAACTCAAACAGGTACATTTTCGACCCAGTCACCATACAAACCCCTCTCTTTCTGCCACTTTTGTTGAGAAGATGCCAGTTCATCGCAATGATGAAGATGATCACAATGCCTGCTGTAACTCGCGACTTTCCCTTGGTCCACACAGCACTGACACGACGTGGCCACATCACAGAAGCAGCACTGAGCATGGTGAGTGCCACCAGCATCCATGACGATACAGTTGTCACTGCGCGATGTGTGATCATATACAAACAGCATTGCCACCAGTTGCCAATACTAAAGGATTGTACGCGTAATTTGTCGTAAAACAGTCGGTCCAGAGGCCCTGCTACCAGCACCAACTGGTCAGACAGGGCCAGGGTTTTGAAGAACACACTGTAGGTGGACGAAGGAAGACGAAGCATGATCAACATTATCAGGCAGTTCCCCAAAATCCCAGTGGCACACACGATGGGATCACGTATATCCCTGATTAGCTCAGCTAGGTCTTTGTAGTGTGGGGGTTGAGAATATCCAGCATCATCCCGTGTAGAACGGTCAAAGATCTCTGTGGTACTGGTCAGTCCAAAGACTGGGTCACTGGAGGTGGCTGGACTATTTTCAGTTAGCATTGTAGGTCAAAGCAGAACATAACATTTTAGTTGAATTTGGTGTCTATCTGCTTTGTTGGTTATTAGCATCGTAGGCTAAAACGGAACACTCAGTTGAATTTGGGGTCTATCTGCTTTGTTAGTTAGATGCAACATTTATGCACTATCTGTTTATCAGATTTTCATTACTTTGCTTTAAAACTATTGAACGTATTTTGTGTGGATCACTACATTCTTATTCATTCATATTTTGTGATAACGAATTTCGCAATTGGTGTTGTTTTTTCTCCGTTTGCCTCCATCTGTAAATAAGGATTTATGAACGAACACAACATTTGGGTCAGTGTTTGTGTTACTTAGGATACTTTTATTAATGTAAAAGTACAAGAAATGTTCATTATTTTTATGATCATTTTTAGAGTCATTGATGGATCGTTCGTCAAATATCATCAATGGTGAACAGACGTTAAATAAACCACTGAACTGAACTGATAGTGCGTCATGATGAGAAATGTCCATTTAAATACTGAATTAACGTGAGACATCTTTCAGACTTTAGGCTTTGCGTTGTATTCTGACTCTATGCCAAATGCAAGACTGCCATCAACAACTCTTTTCATGTATTTTGTTTACAAAAGATGTGCTTTTTACACAGTAAACCCATTGTAGTTGATGTAAATGACTGGCCACTCTGAAAGCTCTATTTCTTCATGTTGTACGCAAGACATGTAATAATTATAGGTTACTGTGAATATTTCAATTATTACGTGCACAAACATAATAGACACATCGTATTAGATTTGAAAGGTTTATATCACAAGAAGGAAACAGAAAGGCGTGCAGATGTGTAGGTGCATCGGGAGGGGGAGGAGAGAGAGAGAGAGAGAGAGAGAGAGAGAGAGAGAGAGAGAGAGAGAGAGAGAGAGAGAGAGAGAGAGAGAGAGAGAGAGAGAGAGAGAGAGAGAGAGAGAGAGAGAGAGAGAGAGAGAGAGAGAGAGAAAAAATGAGAGTACCAGACAGGCACAGAGGGACGAGGAGAGAGAGAGAGAGAGACAGAGAGAAAGAGAGAGAGACAGAGAGAGAGAGAGAGAGAGAGAGAGAGAGAGAGAGAGAGAGAGAGAGAGAGAGAGAGAGAGAGAGAGAGAATAGAGAGAGCCGGGCCGTCTGCAGTAAGAAGAAACAGCAAGGGCAGTATCAAACAGAAAGGGCAGTATCAAAAGTAAACAGATTCAAACGTACAAATCAGAGAGAGAGAGTGTGTGTGAGGGGGGGAGAGAAATGTAAAAAGAGACAGAGAGAGAGAGAGAGAAGTGAGGGAGAGAGAGACAAACAGACAGAGAGACAGAGAGACAGAGACAGAGAGAGAGACAGAGACAGTGTGTGTGTATGAGCACGCGACGCGTAAGCACAGAGAGAGTGTGTGTGTGACAAGTGTGTGTGTGTGTGTGTGTGTGTGTGTGTGTGTGTGTGTGTGTGTGTGTGTTCGTGCATGCGTGTGTGTGTGTGTGTGTGTGTGTGTGTGTGTGTGTGTGTGTGTGTGTGTGCCCATGTGTGTGTGTGTGTGCGTGTGTGCAGTGTGTGCAGTGTGTGTGTGTGTGTGTGTGTGTGTGTGTGTGTGTGTGTGTGTGTGTGTGTGTGTGTGTGTGTGTGTGTGTGTGTGTGTGTGTGTGTGTGTGTGTGTGTGTGTGTGTGTGCGTGCGTGTTCGTGTGTGCACCAGCGTAAAAAACGGTATGCAATATGCACGCAATCTAGCGCTCTGTCAGAAAGGAAAGGTTTATATCACAAGAAGGAGGCAGAAAGGAGTGTAGGTGTGTAGGTGCATCGGGAGAGAGAAAGAGAGAGAGAGAGAGAGAGAGAGGAGAGGAGAGAGAGAGAGAGAGAGAGAGAGAGAGAGAGAGAGAGAGCAATGGTTGACTGAGCCGGGCCGTCTGCCCATGTAAAAAGAAACAGGAGGGTAAGGGTAGTATCAAATACAGTAAGACAAGAGCACAAACAGAAAAACAAGCGCGAAATCGCAATAGTTTGTGGCACGCGGTCTATTTTTACCACTCCAATCATGAGTTACCTCCCCTGGCTTTTCAATAATTTTAATCTGTAAACCAGAATGTTATCTCTGCACCATTTCGTAACTTTTTATATCTTTTGGAAAACATTTAAAACTATGTATCCTACTTATACTCATCAAAAGAAGCACCGCATACTCGTCGTGTCTGTTGTAGTGTCTATATTACATATGTTTATTATTTTGTACGCTTTTAAAATACATCATTTTAAAGAGCGGCCTCAATTAATTTTGAAGTGTAGCCTCGATACCTGGGCACAGGCCCCGCAACCATCAGTGGCCTAGGTCCCTTGTCCCAAATGAAAATGTGGACCAACACCATTGGTGTCATCCTAAGTCAGAGACGCCTTGCGGGCGATCGGTGGCTGATTGGCTGCCAATCAGCAGATCAACAAACCCGCCTTGCTAAACTACACGAAGTCTCAAAAATCCCCATCAAATGTACCATTCCATCAGCTACCACCGAGGGGGTAATCAAACCAATACCCCTCGGTGAGAACATACAAGAACTACTCCCATACATCCCCAACGCAAAATCCATCATGCGTCTCAAAAACAGAGATGGATCTGACTCAAAAGCATTAAAAATCACATTTGACAAACCAATTCTACCAAAACTCACACAAATATCTGTAACAGAGTACATAGTACACCCTTTCGTGGCCCCCGTCAGGAGGTGCAGAAAGTGTGCACGGCTTGGTCATAATATGGACCAATGCCGTGCTCCCAAACACATCTGCACCAAGTGCGCCGGGCCCGGCCACGCAGCCAAAGACTGCGTGGCTACCATGGCCAAGTGCGTTAACTGCGGGGGCCCACATTCTGCAGCCTACAACGGCTGCCCCCAATTTGAACTCAGACTGAAAGCTAACAAAATTAGAGCTGAGGTTTTCATCACGTACGCCGAAGCCACTCGTAAGGCCAAATTGGCCCTAGAGGCAGAAAAACAACAAAAGAAGCATCAACCAAATCCCACTTCCCCCCCCCCCCCCCCCCCCCCCCCTGAAATAGACCCTTCATGGCGCCTGCCCCCTCAACAACAACAACAGCAACAGCAGCCAACAAACACATATGCTCAAGCTGTAACAAGAAAAGCAATACAGCAAACAACCACCCCTACCCATATTCAAATACAACCAACTGCACATAACAACAACCTTACACTGAACCCCAACCAAGTCCTCCCCCCCCCCCCCCCCCCCTCTCCCCTCTGGCCTCAAAATCTCCCATAGTGCGATATGCAGTCCGTACTAGACTCTCTACCATCACCAGAAAACTTCGTACCAAAGCCAACAAAGCCAAACTTCAAGCCACAAAACAAGCTACTCAAAACCATATCGATGACATAATAACAGAAAAAAATAACCAACAAACAGCTACAATGATGGATAAACTAATAGGCAGAAGGCCATACCAGCAGAAAAGGCCTAGAAAAATATTTCGTCGGCTAGGTATTCCGCATTGAAATTTTTTAACTGATATTGAAAGAGGGTGGTTAGTACTTTAATTTTTTACATAGTAGAACTTTGAACTCAATCTATTTGTCTAAATAATTACAATTAATTAAGTGAATTTCTTAGCAAATCACATGTAATTTTTATCAAATGCATAAAGTGTAATATTCTTCTTACGACTGGATAAAAATGACATAGACAACATGAGATGATCAATTTAAGTATGATCTGAGATTTTAGTTGAAAATCATGCACAAAAAGACCCCAAAAAGACATAAAAAGAAAAAAAAATTCAAGCATATGTTAGTCACAAAGAGTTCTTTCCCTTGGATATATCCCACAGTCAGTCAATAGAACAATACTGTCCCGTGGAATGGGGCACAAAAATTCCACGAAAACTCCACATGAAAGGTAGCACAAATTTCCAGTGAAATAAGCATGAAAAAAAGGAGAAGAAAAAGAAAAGAAAAGAACAGAACAAATCCAAAAATATTAGTTTCTCACGGAGAGTTCCTTCCCTTGCACACAATGTATAAATTTAAGATCTTACATTTAGGTAGTCAAAAGTGATTGTTTCATGTTTACTTAATTGATTTTCTAATGAGCTATTCTAATAGAACTACTCAAAATGAAGAGAGTGATACAAAATTTATCTCTCTATGTTAATTAGAACGGAAGTTATGATTTTTTAAATATTTATGTATTTTACGTCGGTTCAAATCCCTCGTACGGGCCAAGTTTGGGGGCCTCTAGCAAAGGTGTTTGGCATCTATCATGTCTATCACTATGATTGCATATAGCTGCTGCCAGCAGTGGGTTGTATTCACTGAATTTGTTTTAAAGAACATGTTCAACATAGGTTTTCAGCATGGTATCGCCAAAAATGCTAAGATCTTCGTTTCGACTTAGTTTTGTTTGGGCGCAAATCATTAAAAAGCATGTTATCGCAGCTTGTAAAGGTCACACAGACAAGCATCTTATATCAAAATGATCTGCAGGACTAGACCTACCTAGGGAATGCAGACGCCTAGCGTACATGGCATTGGTCCGATCCAGACTGGAGTACAGTGCGACGGTGTGGGATCCGTACCAGAAACAGGACATTGAAAGGCTGGAGAGAAGTTCAGCGCCAAGCAGCACGCTTTGTAGCCAGGGACTACAAGTCCATGAAACCAGGTTGCGTGAGTGGCATGCTCAGGACACTAGACCTGCCCCCCCTGGAGGAAAGACGCAGGCACCAATGCCTCAGCCACTTCTATAAGATTGCTGAGGGCCTTGTTCCAGCTCTCCCAGCAGACAAGTTCCTTACCCCGGTCTCCACTAATCGTCGCAGGATCAAGCCGACCAGATTCAAGGGGTTCCAAACCACAAACATCTTGGAAAGACAGGCCGTAAACCATTCTCGTGGATTTTGTGTCCGAGAAGGGAGAACGGAGCAGTATCGTAGCTCCTTCTTTGTCAGGACTGCCATGGAGTGGAACCAACTGAGTGAGGCTACTGTCACCGCAGGCTCCGTCAGCGCATTCACATCAGCGCTGACCAGACCACCATCTGAGCCTGCGTCCACTGACCACTAGATCATTAGGCTTTCTTTTTTGGGTTTTTTCTTGTTTTCTTTATTTCCCTTTTTGCTTACTTCTGGAAGTGGAGCCTGGACCCTTCCGGCTGAACTGGGTGGTTTAATGGTCTTAACCCAGGGTAAGCAAGAGTCTTTATCCTTTCTATTTTTTTCTCTGTTTTAATTCTAATAGGGAATGCGCCCTCCTAGTTCCGTCGCGTTTATCGTCAGAAGTTGCGTCTGCGACGTATTAATCCAGATCCAGATGAGGGGATAATAAGTCATGTCATATTGATTCTACATGACATTGTCTTAATTGCCCCCTTCACCTCCCCTTACCCGTTGCCCCGCCCCTATTTCAGGTATTTCCAGCTTGCATTTTTTTTTTCACACAGACAAGTATCTTTAATCAAAATGATCTGCAGAACAAGGTTCTACCTTTTGAGGTGATAATCTTTCATGTCACTGAGCAGTACATGTCTTAATGCCCCCCCCCCCTCTCCTTTACCCTTGCACCCCCCCTCTTGTGCGAGGTATTTTGGCTTGTAATTTTCACACAGAGAAGTGTCATATCAAAATGATCTGCAGAACATCTGCCTTTTAAGGAAAATACATCATGTCACTGTGTATATGTCTTAATAATAATAATAATAATAATAGTGAATCATTTATATAGCGCATTCCTCCACCAATGTGGAGCTCTATGCGCTTAACAACAACAAAAATTAAGAAGCAACAAATTCAACAACAACACGAAATAATCGCTCACGCACATGCAAATAGGCATACACATACACACCCCACCCAGACATACACGCAACGTACCGCACACACACACACACACACCACACACACACACACACACACACACACACACACACACACACACCACACACACACACACACACACACACCGTTACCATCACCACCACTCACCCCACCCAAAAAACACAATACAAAATACAATCAGTTGAACAAAGCATCAACACACACACACACACTCTCTCCATCTCTCTCTCTCCTCTCTCCTCTCTCTCTCTCTCTCTCTCTCTCTCCTCCTCTCTCTCTCTCTCTCTCTCTCTCTCTCTCTCTCTCTCTCTCTCTCTCTCGCAACAAGCTGACGTACACATTGCAGTCAACACACAGTGAAACTAATATGGGGGGAGGGGGGTGTGTGTGTGAGAATAGAGTCCAGAAGTAATGTGGCCTAAAGGTTGTGATGTAGCTTGAACAGGTGGGTCTTGAGAGCTGATTTGAAACATTGCAAGGACTGGATATGGCGGATTTCGCGTGGTAAGGAGTTCCAAACTGATGGGGCCGAAAAGGAAAAGGAGCGCTCACCAAACATTTTTTTGTTCGTGTACTAGGAACACAGAGAATTTTGGAATCTGAAGATGACCGCAATTGCCTTGATGGAGTATAGACAGAAAGCATGTCAGAAATGTAGCTAGGGGCATTTCCAGAGAAATAAGAATGACATAGAGTGGAAATTTTGTATATCAATACGTGCTTTGATGGAAAGCCTATGCGCTTAATATCAGGAGTGGTTGAACATGATGATACTTAGAGACCTTGAGGACAAGTCGCTCACGCAGCAGAGTTCTGGACTTTTTGAAGCTTGTCAATGTTTAATGTCCCCCCCCTCCCTTTACCCTTGCACTCCCACCCCCACCCCCACCTCCCCTCTTGCGCGAGGTATTTTTGGCTTGT
>JAGGCT020002792.1:27500-43429 GCA_017654935.2 Phymorhynchus buccinoides | reverse complement strand
AGTCCATACAATTCGAAGCAAAACCAAATTAATAATGCCCCGCCCCAGAACAGATCTATATAAATCATCCCTTACATTCTCTGGTGGTAAACTGTGGAACGACCTCCCTGATTATCTAAAAAATAGAACTAGCGTATTTTCCTTTCGAAAATCTTATCACAAGCTCCTAATAGACAATCTTGTCTATTAGTAATGCTAATTAATGAGTTTTACTTCAAACGTTACTAATGCCATCAGCTTATGCCTAGATTCTTATAAATCTCTCTCTCTCTCTCTCCCTCTCTCTCTCTCTCTCTCTCTCTCTCTCTCTCTCTCTCTCTCTCTCTCTCTCTCTCTCTCTCTCTCTCTCTCTCTCTCTCTCTCTCTCTCTCACTGTCCCTCTCTCATATTCCCATGTTATCTTATAATGGGTTTTTTTGTTTGGTTTTTTTTTTGTTCTTCCTTAAAATTGGGTTTATTCTGAAAAATTGTCATTGCCTCAAAATGGTTTCCCTTTTTTCGTACTCAATTTAAACTACCAATTCAAGTTCACCATTGTTAAGTATTATCCATGTTTGCTTTAAATCCCATTTTTGATTTCTTTTTCAATTATTTCATGTGCCAATTTTTGTTCCATTTTCTTGACTTGATTGTTTTATGTCAAATTTTCTTTCCTTGATGCATGGTATGAATGTGTGAGTGAGAGGGCAAGGTGTAAAGAAGCTATTGTAGCTTATCCTTTTTACCCTCAATAAAACATTCGTATTTTCTCTCTCTCTCTCTCTCTCTCTCTCTCTCTCTCTCTCTCTCTCTCTCTCTCTCTCTCTCTCTCTCTCTCTCTCTCTCTCTCTCTCTCTCTCTCTCTCTCTCTCTCTCTCTCTCTCTCTCTCTCTCTCTCTCTCTCTCTCTGTTCATACCCTATGCTGCATTCATTTGCCATACATGTATGATGTTCTGTATGTTTCCTTTATACATGTATGCTTTAACATGTCTCTGTGTGTATGTATACATGTGTGCTTGCGTGCCTGCATGTGTGCGCAAGTGTGTGTGCGCGCGCGTGCGTGCACATACGCACACATACGCACGCACACATCTTTTTAAAAAATCTGGTCTCAGTGTGTGTGTGTGTGTGTGTATGTGTGTGTGTGTGTGTGTGTGTGTGTGTGTGTGTGTGTGTGTGTGTGTGTGTGTGTGCGTGCGTGCGCGTGTGCGTGCGTGCGTGCGTGGGATACTTGTGCTGGTATTTACATAAAGAAACCTTTTGTTTGATTAGAATGTTAATTTAAGTTCTTTACAACAAATATAACAATAGTGGTTGGTTGCCCATCCCTTTGTGAAACTTCGTTTTGAAACAGATACTGAGATATAGATAGCAGTACTGTACTAGCTCGGAATGAGTCAAGCTTCCGCCATTCTTTTGTCATTGGTATGAGTCAATAAAGACTGAAGGCAGACACACAGAAGCAAGTTACACTTGAAATACAGTGGAACCTCCCTTATAAGTCCTTCAAAAATCATCCAAAAGGAAGTCTTGTAAGGGAGGGGTCTTAAAAGAGAGTTAATTTAATACAAGTTACAAAGAAGGGCAATGTCTCAGAGAAGTAGGTTAGGTTAGGTTAGGTTAGTTACTAGGGAGTAAAAACATAGCCGTCAGGCTTTCAAGCGTCCCATCCTTAATAATATGAGTGAATATAGGGTTTTACGCCCTCTTCGGCCTTTCGGCCATGTGGGGCGTTTGTAAATCGTACTACAAAGATGGTGGGAACAATACTGGAGGCAATGCCCGGAGGCAGTGCTATACCAGTAAAGTCCCGATTTTTAAAAATAATACAGATATGTGTAGCAGTAACCACGCCTCGGTTAAACCTCATTGGCTATGGTACTGACACAAGAATTTAAGTTAATTAATAATATGAGTGAAAATAGGGTTTTACGCCCTCTTCGGCCTTTTCGGCCATGTGGGGCATTTGTAAATACAAAGATGGTGGAAACAATACTGGAGGCAATGCCCGGAGGCAGTCAAGCCAGTAAAGTCCCATTTTTAAAATAATAATACAGATATGTGTAGCAGTAACCACGCCTCGGTTAAACCTCATTGGCTATGGTACTGACACAAGAATTTAAGTTAATTAATAATATGAGTGAAAATAGGGTTTTACGCCCTCTTCGGCCTTTCGGCCATGTGGGGCATTTGTAAATACAAAGATGGTGGGAACAATACTGGAGGCAATGCCCGGAGGCAGTGCTATTCCAGTAAAGTCCTGATTTTTTAAAAAAATAATACAGATATGTGTAGCAGTAACCACGCCTCGGTTAAACCTCAGTTGGCTATGGTACTGCCACAAGAATTTATTAATTAATAATATGATTTATAATGTATAGGGGAAGGCGGGGTAAAAAGCGCATGGGCGGGTAAGAAGCCCACCCCAATTATCTCATGAAATGAAGCAAATTTCAGTCTGCCCATGAGACGAGCGTTAATGTCTAGCATTCGTCTCATTTTGACTGAAATTTTCTTTATTTCATGAGATAATTGGGGTGGGCTTCTTACCCGCCCATGCGCTTTTTACCCCGTCTTCCCCTAAGGTTTATCGTGCACTCAGGTTTTAAATAATCTTTCATCGTATTCATATGTCAAATTTTTATAATATTCCCAGTCATCTAATAGATTTTTGAAAATGTTAGTATTAGTTGGTAACTTGTTCCACAAAGGTGCAGCTCTGTTAGTAAAACTTTGTCAACACTGTTTCTAGAACTTTGTCAACACTGTTTCTAGTTTTGTCCAACATTTGATAATTTAAAGAAATCTTGTATGTTTAGGTCATCAATATTGTTAAATATTTTGAAGCATTGAATTAAACCACCCCTGACTCTTCTAGCCTTTAAAGAAGGTAATTTAAGGAGCTCTAGTCTTTCCCTGTAGGAATAATTATGGAAACCTCTTATCAATTTTGTAGCCCTTCTTTGCACTCTCTCTATCATCACTGATTGTCTTTTCAAATATGGAGACCAAACAACATTTCCGTATTCTAAACAAGGTCTAACTAATCCTACTGTTACAAAATTATTCTTCAGTTTACCTATTGTCGCCCCGCCCACCCCCTTGTCATAAGGCCAATTTGGCAATGACAATTCAAGTGTTCAAGTGTTCAAGTGTGTGCCCCAATTGCCTGATTCGAGTCCTTTACCTCAGTGAGATCAGATTGGTCACGTGACGAATTTGATCTGACTGTGCAGCATATGACATGACACACCATAGGATTTGGCACCATTGCTCGTTGCCAAAGAACCTCTGAAGGAACGTTTAAGATCTCTCTCTCTCTCTCTCTCTCTCTCTCTCTCTCTCTCTCTCTCTCTCTCTCTCTCTCTCTCTCTCTCTCTCTCTCTCTCTCTCTCTCTCTCTCTCTCTCTCTCTATCATAGGGGCAAATCCAAATGTCTACTTTGTATCCTTTTCCAATTTGTTATAATACATTCTTATGTGTTAAGTCTTCTTATATGTACAATATATTTACTATGCAATATTTTTTCTGCATATATTACTTCATTTCTTCCATTTTATTCTGTTATTTTATTTTGACCGCCCTCTCTCTGTCGATCTCTGTCTGTCTGTCTGTCTGTCTGTCTGTCCTTGTCTCAGTCTCGTTAATTGATGTAATTTATCTTATTTATATGCCTTGCACGGTGTTTGTTTCTTGTATTTTGCGATGTCTTTTTTTTTCTATTTGTATTTTTTTAATTTCTTTTCTTTTGGTTCTGAGGGCCGGATGAAAAAAAGCCGGTTATTGTGCTTATTCCGCTTTTCCTCAATAAAAATCATTCGTTCGTTCGTTTTGTCTCTCTCTCTCTCTCTCTCTCTCTCTCTCTCTCTCTCTCTCTCTCTCTCTCTCTCTCTCTCTCTCTCTCTCTCTCTCCTCCTCTCTCTCTCCTCTCTCTCTCTGCTCTCTCTCTCTCTTTCAAGGTTTCTCTCTCTCCCTCTCTCTTTTCCCTTTGTCTCTTCTCTTTCTCTCTCCCCCCTCTCTCTCTCATCCCCCCTCTTTTCCTCCCTCCCTCTCTCTCCTCCCTCCTCTCTCTCTCTCTCTCTCTCTCTCTCTCTCTCTCTCTCTCTCTCTCTTCTCTCTCTCCCCACCCCTCTCTCTCTCTCTCTCTCTCTCTCATCCCCTCTCTCTCTCTCCCCTCTCTCTCTCTCTCTCTCTCTCTCTCTCTCCTCTCTCTCTCTCTCTCTCTCTCTCTCTCTCTCTCTCTCTCTCTCCCTCCCTCTCTCTCTCCCTCTCTCCTCCCTCTCTCTCTCTCCCTCTCTCTCTCCCTCCCTCTCTGCCCTGCCCCCCTCCCCCTCTCTCTCTCTCTCTCTCTCTCTCTCTCTCTCTCTCTCTCTCTCTCTCTCTCTCTCTCTCTCTCTCTCTCTCTCTCTTTCAATGCAAAATGATAAGAACCAAGATTCGTTCCCCCCCCCCCCCTTTCTATCCCCCCCCCCCCCCCCCCTTTCTATCCCCCCCCCCCCCCCAGGGATTGCGGTCGTAAAGGGAGAGCAGGCCGACCCGGTCATCCACCGCCCCGGGGAAACGGCGGCGCTGAAATGGGACCTCCCGCCCACCTCCGAAGACTCGCTGGTCATCACGGTGGCGCTGCAGCGGCAGCCGAACGAAGCGACCCAGCCCGTGCTGTACTACTTCATCAAGGCGCAGGAAATCAAGAAGGTCCCCCAGTACGAGAATCGCATCCAGGTCCTGTCCACTGGATTGCAGGTAAGTTAACACCACCCTGTTTCTTCACGCGCACACAGACGTGTATGAGACCCCCCCCCCCTACCCCCCCCCCCCCGTGGGGATACCGGGGGGGGGGGGGGGGTGTCTTTTGAAACTGTCTGAGCGAACGGCGATGGCGAACAAGAAGAAGAAGAAAGAACGGTCTGAATGAACGAAGGTGCATAGCTAACCAGGGTCTTTTGTATATTTCTCAACTCCTCTTTCATCCCGTACTGCGCATCTTCGTCATTGAACCCCTGTATATGTCAATAATTACCGGCAGGTGGACATTACTGGAAGAAGAAGAACTTCCAGAGGGTGGGGGGAACTATTTGTAGTGAAACACACACACACACACACACACACACACACACATCTAAAACATTTTTTAGATGTGGCACAAACATTATTGAAACGACAGATCAGTACAAGTACCTAGGAATTATATTCCATAAATCAGGAAAACTTGACATAGCATCTGAGCATCTTAGCAAGCAAGGAAATAAAGCAACATATAGCCTTCAAAGAATGTTTAGAAATGAAAACATAAACGTTCAAGTTATTTTAAAACTATTTGATAGTCTCATCTCGCCAATATTAACTTATGGTGCAGATGTTTGGCTGCCATTTACCATAAAATTAGATGACAACTTTAACTTAGAAAAGTTATTCACCCAATGCCTTTCAAATAAATTACAGCATGAACATATCCAGCACAATTTTTTCAAACAAATTTTAGGGGTTCATAAAAAAGCTATAAATTTAGCGGTTATTGGAGAGCTAGGTAGTTTTCCTGTTAGTTTAACATCAATTTGTCAAATTATAAAATTCTGGCATCATATCTTAGAATCCAAACAAGACTCTTACATTAATGTCATTTACAACGAAATGTTAAAGAATGAAACTAGTCAGTCACCATGGGTTAAATTCGTCAAATCTATTTTAAACGCCCTTGGATTGACACATGTATGGAACAACCAACACACGTTTAACATAAATAAATTATGTCATGTAATTCAAAATAAACTAAAAGAAGAATATATTTCATTTTGGAGAAAAAGAAAATCTGAGACAAAATCAAAGCTAAACTTTTATAACAAGATTACAAATGAATACAGAACTGAACCATATTTGACAAATCCTTTAATACACTTTACCCAAAAACAGACGTTATGCAAACTAAGAACTTCATGCCATGAGCTTAAAATAGAAAAAGGTAGACATTCTAATATGCCTAGAGAGAAAAGGCTATGTTTACAATGCAAGGAAATAGAAGATGAAACTCATTTTTTAGACAATTGTACAAAGCATACGGAAATAAGAACACAATTTATAAAACTTGTTGAAGAAAAATACGATATACATAATGCTACACCTAGCAAATTAATTACAAATGACGCCCTTGTAAGTGAGCTTGCAAAATATATACACAGTTGTGTCACCCCCCCCCCCCCCCCCCTCCCCCTTATCAATAGCCTCAATTATCTGAAACAGTAACGCAACTAGCACAAAGAAAGAAGGGGGAAAAACCCAGAAGTATTGAGAAAAAAAACAAAAAGTTCCGTAACTGAACTTTATAAATTGTTATTATTACGTTATTGTTATTTTATCAGTGTCATATAAAACCTTGTATTGGTTTTAAAGGACAATAAACTTTGATTCTGATTCTGATTCACACACACACACACACGCACGCACGCACGCACGCACGCACGCACGCACACACGCACACGCACACGCACGCACGCACACACACACACACACACACACACACACACACCTTGCCGCATGTCGGCGGAGGATTCAGAGTCAATGGGAGTGACAAATTAGAGAAAGGTTACAATTAAGCAACAGAACTTCCAGATGGTGGGGAAACTGTTTGTTACGAAAGACGAACACACACACACACACGGTATCCCAACAGTGGGGGGGGGGGGGGGGGGGGGGGGATCTAAGCTTTAACCCTTTTGCCGCCAGCCATTTTTCAGCAAAAAAAATCTATGAATCTTACCTGGTTAGAGAAAAAAATCTGTCTGTAATATTGGGGATTCTTCTGTGACATATTTAAAGTAAGGCCTATCCTTTACCTCCAATTGACCTTTAACTTTATCAATTAGTAATGTCCCATATGACTCTTTAAGGATCGGGAGGACGTAAAACATAAATCTCGTCGTTACTTCCAAAACTAAGAGAATAGGGTCTTTGGGTAACAGACCCTGATTTGATGCCTTTTAGTGACATGGGTGCACGGACCTACATTGCAATGTAGGTCCGTGCATGGGTGTTAAATCATTGCAGTGAAAGGGTTAAACTTGCTGCAGGTGGGCGGAAGATTGGTGACCTTCACCTTGAGCGACCTGACGGGGTCGGACGCGGGCCGCTACGTTTGCATCGACGGCGTCGGCAACACGAAGGTCATGGCGGATTGCGGGCAGGTGCTGGTCGTCATCGGTGAGTAGCTCTTGTGTTGGTAGGGCAGGCGAGCGTAACGATAGCAGGCAGGCGTTACGTTTGCATCGACAGGGGTCGGCAACACTGAGGTCACTGATTATTATTAGGTATTAGGTATTAGGTACTTTATAGTCACAGAGGCGTCTGTGAAATTCGGGTTGCTCCCACCTGGAGAGAGTGTTGTAGCCAGAAAAATTGTAGCAAAAAATTTTGCATGCGATCTTTGTGTGACTGATGAAGAAGGAAGGGGGGGGGGGGGGGGGGGGGGGGGGGGGTAATATTTTGACCAAATGACAACTTTTTCGTTGCTACTGGGTTTAATGTGTGCTAAGTGCATGGGCACACGGGACCTCAGTTTCTCGTCTCATCCGAAAGACTCCACGTTCAGACCGTAAGGCCTAGTGCAAAGTGAGAGAAAGAAATCCCCTGTACCCAGGTTCGAACTCGGGTTTACTTGACATGTGCGCTACCACTGTGCCACTCTATGCTCATGGCAGATTGCGGGCAGATGCTGGTCATCATCGGTGAGTAGATTGGTAACTCTCATGTTGGTAGGGCAGGTGGGCGGGCGTAACGTTTGCATCAACGGGGGTAGGGAACACGGAGGTCATAGCAGATTGCAGGCAGATGCCACTCCTTTTTAAAAACAATTTGCATGCAATTTTTGTGTGACTGATGAGGAAGGAAAGGTGAAGGGGAGGGGGGGGGTATTAAATATTAAATCTTTGATAGCTCAGACAGTTTCCTGTCAATTATGAGCGCAGATGCGTCATGCTGCCGTTATGCGCCTAACTAAGAAATTTTTAGCAAGTCCGACTTTGGCTGGAGGAAATCTTTTTGAAAGTGTTTCTTGAAAACAAGGCAGGAGAATGGACCAATAAGGCAGAAAGATAGTTAGATGACAGTAAGCAAAGGGGAAAAGGTGCCAGTCAAAGAGAGTGACAGATAAGAGCAAATTACAAGCACAGAACTTCCAGAAGGTGGAGGAACTATTATACAAAGGACCCCCCCCCCCCCCCCCCCCCCCCCCCCGGAGTCCCTATGGGTGGTTTAATTCTTCTTCATCTTTTTCTTCTTCTGTGTTCCCTGGCTATATATAATGGGTAAGGTACATGTATGTCATGTTTTTTATTGCCCCAGATGGCCGAAAGGCCAAAGAGGGCGTTAAGCATTATTTCCTTATGTCATGTTTTCAGTTTTCACTGGTCTCCCCGCTGCACGCAGCCAACACAGTCCGATTTCAGAGTAGCTGAAAGAGCTAAAATTGAAGATTTTTTTTTTAACAAGGCAAAGTGAATGTGCCAAACAAGGCAGAAAAATAGCATCGGATATTAAGAAAAGGAGAAGGCAGAGTCAAAGATAGTAATAGATTAGAGGAAGTTGCTGGCACAACACTTCCAGAAGGTGGGGGAACTATTTGTACTGAAAGATTCAACCCCCCCCCCGGTATCCCCACTCGGGGGGTGAGTAATTTAATAACTAAATCGGGGGCAGTGGGTGGATGCCTCGTGCCTCCATACGGGGAGCTGGATGACCCTGCCCCCTCCACGAGTCTCTCCCTGTGGGGGATACTGGGGGGGGGGGGGGGGGGGGGCACTTTTGTAAAAATAGTTCCCCCACCTTCTGGAAGTTCTGTGCTTGCAACTATCTGTCACTCTCTTTGACTCTGCCTTTTCCCTTTGCTTTCTATCATCTACTATCTTTCTGACTTATTGACTCATTCTCCTGCCTTTTCCCTTTGCTTTCTATCATCTACTATCTTTCTGACTTATTGACCCATTCTCCTGCCTTTTCCCTTTGCTTTCTATCATCTACTATCTTTCTGACTTATTGACCCATTCTCCTGCCTTTTCCCTTTGCTTTCTATCATCTACTATCTTTCTGACTTATTGACCCATTCTCCTGCCTTTTCCCTTTGCTTTCTATCATCTACTATCTTTCTGACTTATTGACCCATTCTCCTGCCTTTTCCCTTTGCTTTCTATCATCTACTATCTTTCTAACTTATTGACCCATTCTCCTGCCTTTTCCCTTTGCTTTCTATCATCTACTATCTTTCTGACTTATTGGCCCATTCTCCTGCCTTTTCCCTTTGCTTTCTATCATCTACTATCTTTCTGACTTATTGACTCATTCTCCTGCCTTTTCCCTTTGCTTTCTATCATCTACTATCTTTCTGACTTATTGACTCATTCTCCTGCCTTTTTCCCTTTGCTTTCTATCATCTACTATCTTTCTGACTTATTGACCCATTCTCCTGCCTTTTCCCTTTGCTTTCTATCATCTACTATCTTTCTGACTTATTGACCCATTCTCCTGCCTTTTCCCTTTGCTTTCTATCATCTACTATCTTTCTAACTTATTGACTCATTCTCCTGCCTTTTCCCCCAAAAAAAATCTTCCAAATAACTTTTCTCCTTTGAGCTCCTCCGAAATCGGAATGTGTCGGCTGTACGCAGCTGGGTAGACCAGTGAAAACTGAAAACATGACACTTACGTACTTTACCCATTATGGCCTTTTGGCCTGGGAATGCAGAAGAAGAAGAAGAAGAAGAATTTAAGTGACGATATGGTGCAACACCAGACGTTAATAATTTCTCAAAATTACATACAACCAAACAAAAACGCTTTAAATTTGCGTGAATTTTTTTCTTTCAGGCAAGCCAACGGATGTGGAAACGGTGGAAGAAAGTAGTCCCCCTGTGGAGGGACACGATCTGACGCTTCGCTGTAAGTTCACCTCCACCACCCTCCCTCTCTACCACGGGCAACTGCCGCAGGTCAGGGGTCATTATGAATATTTAATTATGATGATGATATAACGATAAGCATTTTTGTAAAGCCTTTCTTGTGTGAGCCCAAAGTAACATCACTAAAACACACACATTTTCTTCCATTCCAAATTGGGACCAATCAAAAGCTATCCTTGATATTGATCACACTCATTTATCTAAAAAGGGTTCTCCCAATATTTTGAGAACGTCTGTGTACAGGCACTTAGGAAATAAGTACAATCGTCATTTAAAAATATTCACAGATGGTTCAGTGTTAGAAGATAATAACTCGGGAGCAGCTTTCGTTATTCCTAGCTTAAAAGTAGAAAAGTTGTTCTGTCTTGGTAAAATGTTGTCTATATATAGCGCTGAATTATTTGCTATGCTTAAGTCCTTGGATTTCCTTTTAAGTTTTCCTATTAATAACAGTCACATCTTAATATGTATTAATTCTAAAGCAGCAATGTATAATATTAAGTCACCCAGTTCATGTATACGACTTGACATGATAATTCACATTAAACATATAATACACCTTCTTTCCTTGAAAGGCATCACCGTTACTTTTTGTTGGGTGCCTTCTCATTGCGGAATATCAGGAAATGAACGGGTAGACCAAGCTGCAAAAAATGCAGCTCAAAATAGTGACGACGCAGTATTAATTAATCCCCGAGCCGAAGGTTCGGGAACTATTGTTTCTGTCTGGTCCGTCCGGCGTCCGTCCGGCGTGCCTCCGTTCGGCTATTCGTCCGTTTTTCTCAAAAAACTATTCAGTCTATCATCATCAAATTTGGTATACTAGTTTGCCAAGATGCAAGCTATCCACTGATGTATTTAGTTTTACATTAAGGTCAAGGTCGCGCCAGTTACGGGGTTCAAACCCCAAAACACATAATCGCTAATATCTCGTGAAGTTTTGCATGTATTTCAATGCAGTTTTTTCCACATTTCTTGATGAATGGTCTATAACACAGTTGTCATGACTTTTTCTGTGCGCTCGTGTGCGCATGATCGCGCGCGCTCAAATCACGGGTCCGAACCCCAAGGCTATATATAAAAAAAACTATTCAGTTACGTGCTGTTTTGATGCGTTTTTATGTAAGTACGTTCTCGTCCTGTTTTCAGTTCTCAATGGTCTCCCCGCTGTGTGTACAGCCGACACATTCCGATTTTGGAGTAGCTCGGCGTTGCACATGTTAATGTTCCTTTAGATCTGACAGAATGTTTCTCAATTATAAACAAAACTTCTCATGAAAATGTCAAAACTGAATTGATGAACTCAGACGTTCAATATTACAATAACTGTATTAAATCTAATGATAGAGACAATGAGAAAATATCACACAAACGTGTTACTTTCTCGTCCAGGGAGATTGAAAGTCTAATCCATAGACTATGTTTGAATTAATTCAAAACAAAATATTGTATTTATGTCAAATGTATGTGTGGTGAATTCTTGAGTGTCAGTCATTTACTGATTCATTGTCCATTAGCAAGAGACCTTTTCAAGAATTCGGGTATTGACGGTTTTACTGATGGATCGACGCCATTGTCTCTACCCAGTATTCTAAACAATTATTCTGTTCTTGATTCAGTTTCTAAATGTTTATTAAGTAGTTCACTTAGTATTTATGTTTAACATTGTTCATTCGGTTATATTCTTTAAATGTAAATTTAACTTTTTTTATAATGGGGGTGGGGTTATGATTAGGTCTGCATCACTATCCTATCACTTACTTTAATGCTTACACACATTTACAGGCACACCCACTCCCACTCACCACACCAACATCACACTACAATATATTGTCTGAATCACACATACACATACTGACACACACAAATACACTTACACATGCATGTGCAATGCAAGATCAGATCTGATTAATTTTGATTTGACTTGACTTGACTTGACACGCACACGGCACACACACACACACTCTCTCTCTCACTCTCTCTCTCTCTCTCTCTCTCTCTCTCTCTCTCTCTCTCTCTCTCTCTCTCTCTCTCTCTCTCTCTCACTCTCACTCACTCACTCTCACTCACTCACACACACACACACACACACACACACACACTCGCACATGCATGTGCAACGTAAGATCTGAGCTGATTAAAAAAATAAAAAAAAAAATTCATAAACGTTTTAATTTTAAAAGACCCCCCCCCCCCCCGTGGGGATACCGGGGGGTCTTTTGTCGTAACTTCCTCTAATCTGTCACTCTCTTTGACTCTGCCTTTTCCCTTTGCTTACTGTCATCTACCGGTACTATCTTTCTGCCTTACCGGTCCATTCTCCTGCCTTTTTTTCACGACACTCTTTCAAAAACATTTCCTCCAGCCGAAGTCGGACTTGCTGGGCCGAACTATTTCTTAGTTAGGCAGCATGACGCATCTGCGCTCATAATCGACAGGAAACTGAGCGATCGAAGATGAATTTTAAAAGATTCTAAAAAATTTGAAAAACCCTTGCAGGTGGAGTGGTTCAATTCAGCGGACCATCGACTGACCCCCGGGGGTCAGGAGAAAGAGGACGTGGAGGAAGGCGGTTGGCTGGTGGTGCGCTCGGTCCAGCGGCACGACCTTGACCTCAAGTACTCGTGTCGCGTGACGGAAGGGAAAGGCGTGTGGTCGGCACAGAGTCCCGGCTACGTTCTGGTGCCTGAGTGTGAGTATGAGAGAGGGGGACCCGCCGGAGTGAACCACTCCAACAGCAGAGGAACTTTCTTCCGTTCCCAGGCCATATTGCCATAATCTTTTAAAATTACTTCGATCGCTCAGTTTTCCTCTCCCCTCAGTTTTGCCGACACATTCCGATGTGTGGAGTGCTCAAAGAAGTGTGTGTTATTTGGATCGATTATCTTAAAAAAAACTGCAGGGACTTTGCCATTAAAATTGGCAGAGGGATAGACAGCTTGACAAAGGAAAAGGAAAAAGGTTAGAGTCAACACCGTGCTGACAGACCTAGAGGAAGTTACAAGCTTGAAAACTTCCAAATTTGGGGGAACTTTGGGCTATGTAATTTCCCCCCAGTATCCCCAGCTTTATTTCGTGAACTAGTGACAAAGACACAGTCAGACAGAATTTTGTGTGAAAGACAGAGTGTACCGTGTTGCACCGGAAGTTTGCGCACCTATTAAAGTTCAGTTGTATCCCCAAATGAACTACTGAACAGAAGGGCATCAAATTTTGGCAGCTATGCATTTTGACAATGCAAAAGGGTCAAAGTGGTGTGTTTCTCCACCCCCACCCCCCACCCCCCACACCCCAGGGGTGGAGAAACACACCACTTTCCACCCTTACAGAACGCATAAAATACATAGCACAAAATTTGAAGCGTTTCTGCCAGTAGTTCACGAGATACCCTGAACTTTTATACAAACTTCCTTGCAGGGGGTACACCACCACACAAAATGTGAAGCTTATAATCAGGTTCACGAAATAAAGTCGGGGGGGAACACATAGCCCAAAGAAGGAAATTTCGTCTTTCACTCTCTTCAAGGTCTGGTCTGCACTGTTGATCTTTGTCTCCTTCCTTTTCCTCTCTATCCTGCCAATTGAATCAAACTCCAAACAGTCTTTTTAAGATAAAAATACACAGTTCCCACACACACACACACTGGAAACCAATCGCAAAACCCCGTTCTGTGCGGGTAATTTCCTCTAACTCTACCAGCTGCCGTGGCGTAGTGGTTTTCGTCGCGGGCTTACTGGCATGGGAGGTCTTTCTGCCAAATCCCATCATTCTCCTGCCTTTTTTGGTCCTGGACCGACTCTTCCAAATAATGAGTGGCTATGGGCTTGAGCTCCTCTGAAATCACGAATGTGTCGAGCTTCATCCGCTTAACGGGGATGCGATTCTGAGAGTGTTGCTCTAATTGAAAACCGGACACTGCAGGTGTCTGTAGTTCTCGGGCCATATGGCCTGGGAACGCAGAAGAAGAAGTGTCATGCAGTCTCAGACCGATATGGAACTCCTCCATCATCATCATCATCATAATCATCCGCCTCATTTCCATCAATCATTAAAAAAAAAGAAAAATGTATAAAATTCTGTGGCTTTGCAAGCCCTGCTCTCGTGGTGACCTCAGTTTCGGTTTCCGATCCAGTCTATGCCTTGGTGCGTTCGGGTCAAAGTCATGGGGATCAGTGTGTTCTGGGGAGCTGTCAATGGATGGTCGTGGTGGCGCCCTCGGAGGAGGACCTCACTCACGCTGGCTCCGTGACTAAAAGAATAGTGTCGTCAGTAGGGGGCTTAGTAGGTGGTGTCCTGAACTGGCTCCACTGAACTCCACCGAAGTGACTCAGCAGCAGTGCAGTGTCTCCTCGGTTGGTTGCCTCCTGACAGCTTAACAGATCCTAGATTCGCTCCTCTTGGACTGCTGGTCTCGGATTCTGCCACCTGAACGTGCGGAGGTGTGGCTGCGAATTGGGATTCGGAATGAGCGGTGTGGGAGCAAGAGTCCAAGAGGAGAGAATCTAGGATCTGTACGGCCCAGAAGATGGGACAGTAAACAAAAAAAAGGAAGATTTTTTTTACTTTACTTTCTTACTATATTATCAGTCATATTATAAGGCGCAGGGGTCTCAGTCTGGGGGAAAAGTATCGCCTTATAGTCCTGTAAAAAATGGTAAGAATTTGTTAGAGACAGAGAGAGAAAGAGTGAAAGTGATAGAGTGAGTGAGTGAGTGAAAGAAAGAGAGAGAGAAAGTGAGAGAGAGAATGAAAGAGAGTTGTTGCTGTACCCTGGCTTAAAGACTCCATGGATCAGCACAACAGCCGAAGCACTTGGACACTATGGTACAAATGCATCAGCTAGGGATGAGAACATTACGCGTGTGACCATTTTTGATTACCCCGCCACGTGGTAGGCAGCCATACTCCGAAGGGATTTTGAACTGATGATGATGTTATGCTAGGAGCTTGTCATGGCTAAAGACAATCCCCGCATAACTATGCATAGCATGACAACATTTTGATGTAGCCTTGGTGTTCTAGCCTATGTCAACTGGTCTGACACAGCCTTAAGCCAAGGTGGGATGAAAGAGACTAGTGAATGAGAGACATACCGTATTTTTTGGATCATTAGGCGCTATTTTCAAGAAAAATCTGAAAAAATTAAAGTAAAAGGTGCCCTCGTGTATAAGGCGATATGCACCTAGAAAAGAAAGTAAAACTTTGAAGCCTGTAAGGGTCCTGTAAATGCTTACCGACTGCCATTACTGCTGTCATAAACGAGAGTTGGCTCCCCTTTCAAATAATCGAACTTCCGTTTGTGCTGCTTCCTGTTGTTGTGTTTGGACAATTATTCGCGAAAACTGGTAGAATTATGACATTTTAAGCTCTACAACGATGCTTTTTACATCCAATGAAGGGTTATGGCATCTGTTGGACAGTATCTCGGACGATAATAGGGATATTGAAGCATTTTAACGTGAGTATTCATCGTATCGGCGACTCGTTACCACTTTCGATGTCTAGACTCACAGTAGACTGTACTGAGCACGGCAATCGTTGCCTCTCTTCTCACGATTTTGTTCACTAATAGGGCGCCCCTCGTTTATTAGGCCCATAGGTCGAAATTGGAGGGGGAAAAATATCGCCTTATAACCTGAAAATGACGGTAGTTGGATATAACTCGTTGGATATAATTTGTTCATTCATACAGATCCACCCAGGAAATCAGACATTCAGATGGATCGGTCCCGCGCCGAGATCAACCATGGGGGGTCACTCCAGCAGCTGTGCAGCGCCACCTGCAACCCAGAGTGCACCGTCGCCTGGCTCAAAAAAGAATATCCCGCGGTAAAAAAAAAAAATTTTTGTGTGTGTGTGTAATTACAGTGATTATGATGGCGCTGATGATGGTGTATGATAATGCAGATTCATTCATTCATTCATTCATTCGTTATTAACCCCTTGATGTTGCCTTGGCGTGAGGCTGTGTCAGACCAGTTAGCATAAGCTAGAACGCCAAGGC
>JAGGCT020002792.1:12500-22500 GCA_017654935.2 Phymorhynchus buccinoides | reverse complement strand
AGTGACTATCTGTGTACCAAACCGAAAGCGAATCGATTCATAAACGCACGCGATAAGTGCCGCTTCACTTGTTCACAAACCGCAGCGTAACCAGACCCGACATTGACTCGAAATTTGGAAAGGGCATGACCAGGGATAGTGACTATCTTGGTGCAAAGTTTCAACAGCATCCGTGTATAAACGCGCGCTCTAACCCGATTTACATTTTGCATGCAACCAAATCGGTCGCTAATTTCAATCACCACTTTCCGCACGAACTTTACGCAAGGAGACGGTTGAAGAGCCGAGATTACTATAGGAGTTATCAACAGCTCGCTATTCACGCTATTGTTTTCCACATAATTGCGGGTCAGTGAGGTTAACTGACGCGTGCGCGCGTGTGTGTATGGGGGGGGGGGGGGGGGGGGGGGTTTTTCCATACAGGGGTAGCGCTGCGAGCTGTTAGAAGTCTCCCCAGCAAACCATGTGTACGTACGTTCGAGAAAATGTCTGCCCCATGCTGCCATCTTTGGTTACGAATGTAGGGGGTGGGGGTGGTAGTACTCTCCCCCTCCTCCCCCATGGGGATACTGGGGGGGGGGGGGGGGGGGGGGTGGGTCCTCCGTACAAATAGTTCCCCACCTTCTGGAAGTTCTGTGCTTATAACTACCTCTAATCTGTCAGTCTCTTTGATTCTGCCTTTTCCCTTTGCATGCTGTTATCTACTATCGTTCTGCCTTTCCGGTCCATTCTCCTGCCTTTTTTCAAGAAATACTTTCAAAAAGATTTCCTCTAGCCGAAGTCAGACATGCTGGGCCTAATTATTTTTACTTAGGTGCATAACAGCAGCGTGATGCATCTACGTTCATAATTGACAGGAACATGCCTGAACGACCGAAGAAGAAGAAGAACTTAGAAGAAGAAGAAGAAGAAGAAGAAGAAATACTACTCTCTCTCTCTCTCTCTCTCTCTCTCTCTCTCTCTCTCTCTCTCTCTCTCTCTCTCTCTCTCTCTCTCTCTCTCTCTCTCTCTCTCTCTCTCCCCCCTCTCTTCACCCCCCCTCATAACATATGGTATATAAAACAAGCGCGAAATCGCAATAGTTTGTGGCACGCAGTCTATTTTTACCACTCCAATCATGAGTCACCTCCCCTGGCTTTTCAATAATTTTAATCTGTAAACCAGAATGTTATCTCTGCACCATTTCGTAACTTTTCATATCTTTTGGAAAACATTTAAAACTATGTATCCTACTTATGCTCATCGAAAGAAGCACCGCATACTCGTCGTGTCTGTTGTAGTGTCTGTATTACGTATGTTTATTATTTTGTACGCTTTAAAATACATCATTTTAAAGAGCGGCCTCAATTTGAAGTGCAGCCTCGATTTGAAGTCACTACTTGTATCAATATCGCAATTTTTGTAGCGGTGCCATAGCCGATGAGGTTTAACCGAGGCGTGGTTACCGCTACACCTATCTGTATTAATAAAAAAATCGGGACTTTACTGGTTTCGTACTGCCTCCGGGCATTGCCTCCAGTATTGTTCCCACCATATTTGTATTTACAAATGTCCCATATGTGTCTGATTCAGACCAAGAGGACGTAAAACTCCATATTCTCTCTCTCCTCGATTTGAAGTGCGACAATTTTGTCAATATGTGCGACAATTTTGGACTGACCGACAGACCGACAAAGTGAGTTATAGGTTTGTGGCTTGAGCCACAAACAAAAACAGACAGACTGACAGACAGAGAGAGAGGTAGAGGCAGACAGAAATAGTTTATCCTCGCATAGGGGTTCTATAGTAGGGGAAGATGGGATAAAAAGCGCATGGGCGGGTAAGAAGCCCACCCCAATTATCTCATGAAATGAAGCAAATTTCAGTCTCATTTTGCCCATGAGACGAGCGTTAATGTCTAGCATTCGTCTCATGGGCAAATTTGACTGAAATTTTCTTTATTTCATGAGATAATTGGGGTGGGCTTCTTACCCGCCCATGCGCTTTTTACCCCGTCTTCCCCTACATAGCGTTAGTGGAATGGACAAGAACGGAGTGATGTTAGCAGGGGGATAGTGGGGGGAGGGGGGTGGGAGGTGAGTGGTGCGCGCGCATGCGTGTGTGTGCGTGAAAAGGTCAAAGTGAAAATACTTATGAAACACTTTCAAAAGAACAATGGCATCCATAGGTAGCCTCCATGATTGCATACATTTAAAAAAAAATGTTGGTATAGGTCAAGATGTGCCACCCCCCCCCTACATTTCTCGGTTAATTCCATTTTTCAGTTTTTGCCTTTCTTACCAAACATGAAGCTGTATTTTATTAACATTTTCAGCTAATTATCTTTCTTCAATAATTAATTGCAGTCATGATAAAGGCCATTATCTAATAGCCCCCCCCCCCCCCCCCCTATATACTGCAGTACACCGCGGCATTTGTCACAGTCGTGGTTCAGTGCGTTTGTCCGTCTTATAGCGGAGGGGGAGGGTTAGGGATACGGTTAGGGTTAGTATTCCAAAAGGATAATTAGCTGAAAAGGTTAATAAAATACAGCTGTATGTTTGGTAAGAAAGACGAAAATGGAAAAAGGGAACTCTAAGCCGCAACTTTTCTTTTTACACCCCCCCCCCCCCCCCCCCCCCCCCGCTGCGGCTAGTACAGTGCCACGGCCTAAACGTTACCGAAAGTGAAAGTAAGCTCAACTCAGTGGCATCCTTGATTCTGACCTTTGATCTGTGGCCTTGTTCACGGTTGATGACAAAAAAAAATCACCTTGATTTCGGTATATTTTTCACAAAATGACGATCTGTTTGGCGGTCCGACACTTTCGTTTTGGCAGTCAACACACCCGCGATCAACTCTAGACTCAACCGGAAGCGGACATCGTGCATCGCCACGCTTCCGCGGCTTATGCTTCGACCTGGTTTGTGCGTTACTTTTTTCAGATTTTTTTTAAAAAGTAGGGGGTGCAGCTTATATTACGAAGCGGCTTGTAGTCCGTGAATTACGGTAAGTGTATTGGGTTTCCATACACGGAGCATGCGGATGTAATGAATACAAGCCCTTAGGTCGCATATCGGCAGCATGACGCATCTGCCTGCATTCGTATGGGAAACTGTCTGAACAATCGACAAAGAAGAAGTGTCTTTGTGAAAGGCATGTGTGAGAGAGAATCATAATAATTATGCAGACCTGTTTACTCTACTCTTTTCGAGTAGTATTCTACTCAATTTGGACCTCTACTACTCTTCAAAATTTAAAAAAATTGCTTGATTACTCATTTTCAGTGAACATTGTTTGATGGTTTAATGAATAAAACTACACATTTTATACCAAAACTACTCATTTCAGCTATCAAGACTACTCAAGACTTGTGTAGGGGGTAAACAGGTCAGGATATTTGTTGAGCTCTTTCTCCAAAGAGCTCAGAGCGCTTACAAAGTGAACTTTAGACAACAACAATAACAATAGTAATAAACACAAAACAATCAGAAATATATATATATATATATATAAAATCACAAATCCGATGCTTCACACGTGTGTGTGCGCATATGCACACACACACACACACACACACACACACACACACACACACACACACACACACAACACACACACACACACACACACACACACACACACACAGAAAAGACATTCTTACCCAAAAATCACACACACAATTTTTTTTTTTAAATTTGTGTGTGTGTGTGGTTTTTTTCACCCACACTCTCCCAACATTCAGCAGCTGACAATCAACGGGGTGGACGAGACAGAAAGCCGTTTTTCATGAAGGGGTCAATGTGACACACACCTGCCACACAGTAGCCCCGCCCCACGTCGTCCAGTGGTTCAAGGTACCAATAGTCACTTCTTTTCTTTTCTTTTTTTTAGCAAAGTTGTGGTTTAGCACACACACAACGCCAGCACATTTTTACACACAAAACTTTTCACACACACACCACATACACAAACACACACACTGCAATACTGACACATTCCTCTGTGACATGCATACAACAGCACATTACACACACACACGCACACACAAATGGATAACACACACCTCACACACATGCCTTTTCAGCAACACACACACACAAATCACACACACACCACACACACACACACACGATGACACACACAACCCCTTGACTGCCACCAACACAATTACGTACGTACCTGATGACATCACTGACACACACACACATGAAGAGGAATAACACACACACACATGCTGGCTTTTGCTCTACACAATCAGGACATTCTTATCCCCAAGACCATACTTTTAAGATTTTTTCTCTATTTGTTGTGTTTTTCATGATGTTTTTCTCCCAGGATCGTCCCAACATTGTAGCTGACAATCGACTTGGTGGACGAGAAGAAAGCAGTTTTTCACGAAGGGGTCAACTGACCTTGACAGTGGGTTATGTGGACAGTACCTGCCTACCGCCCCTGTCCGTCCAGCTGGTTCAAGGTACCTACGGAGCTACGTCACCTTAACTTTGCTACGGAAAAAACAAATTGCCGCAAATTTTATTTTTGGTTTATGCCCTTCCCGGTTTTGCCATGTTTCAGCAGACGCCTTGTCACGCGCGATTAAACTAGTACCTGGATAGTTTTTATCAAAGACTGCGCATGCAATTCTTATTATTTTCTCTGTGAAAATGGCATACTCCAGCAGCAGTCCCGATTCGGGAGAACTTAAACGAAGAAAATACCAGACCCAAACCAGAAAACGAAAATCATCTGGCACACCATCTTGTTCTAATCATTGTGGTGCCAAGAGGCCTGCCGCAAAGGGTTTTCAAAATAGCTTACTGCCACCAGTGTAATTGCATACGTCCTGAAGTGACATCGGTGCGAACCATGTTATCAGATGAAGAGCAACCTCTGATATGCGGCTTTTGCTCTGTGAATCATGGCGGTAGATGATCCCCAGTCAACACGTTCAATCGGCGAAACATATCAGCAGTGCATTTCGGCTCAGGAAGAGAACAAATTTGCCGGATCGTTTGTGGTTGCTAGTGAAAAAACTTGGCTAAGTAACCTTTTCTGACAATTGATGGCGACCTACTGATACTCTGGTAGACCAAGTAGGGTTATGTAGACTTTCTCTCCAAACCTTTCCTCTGCAATCAAACACGAAGACGTTCAAACGCAGATTCTTATTTTATTCAGCTCTCAATGTTGCAACTAACAACAATTCTCTGAATTCAACTGCACTGAATCAATCACAAACTGCCAAGACTTCTAACATCTCTGTGTCTCTCTCAACAGTGACTCACTGACTGATTGACTTCTATAAGTTCTCAGCTAAATATATAAAACACAGTGGCATCCCTTTCTAGAAAATTATTGTACATAACAGATCAATCCACAATAAACGTAAGTCTTCTGGTACAATCTAAATTTAGATTACTCAAGGCGAATCTGTATAAAGTTACTCCCCTTTCTAGAAAGATCCATTCTAGAAAGATCCTCAATCTTCTTGATCTTACCAGACAAAACTCCTTTAAAATCACACAAAAGCTAATAAACCAATGGCTCCAATCATGAATCATATAGTAAAAAGCCAAGTGTCCGTGTGTGTGTGTGTGTGTGTGTGTGTGTCTGAAACACAAAACGTGTGTGTGTGTGTGGTCTGTCTGTCTGAAACTCCGGGCCTTATAACTCCGCCGTTTTTCGACCGAATCGCTTCAAATTTGCTGTGAGCCCTGACGGGGCGATGGCAACGGCAACCGAGGCGGCCGTGTCATTTGCGCGGTTCGGCAAATGCGCAAAACGCGTATCCGCCGGCCTCTCGGCGCCCGTATCTCCGGTAGTTCTGGGCCGATAGCCTTCGAAATTGGCAGGTGCATTACCTGGGACGGTGACTATCGGTGTGCCAAATCGGAAGCGAATCGGTTCAGAAACGCGCGTGCTATACGCCACTTCACCTTTTCACGAATAACTCCGCCGTTTCTTAACCGAATCGCCTCACATTTTCTGTCAGGCTTGCTATTGACCGGGCAAAGCCTGGCAGCAAATTGGAAGAGAATCGGGAGAGCGCGTCACTCTCAGAGCAGCACCAACGGGAAACGGGGCCTTATAACTCCGCCGTTTCTTAACCGAATCGCTTCAAATTTGCTGTACTCAGTGTTACCAGTACTTGGCGTTACTGTTACTAGGCGTTACCAGTACGGTGCATTGCCAGTACTAGGCGTTGCGCTAGTTATAATTAAATGTCTTAAAGGAAACATATAATTAATAAAAACAACAAAAACTACAAGTTATTATACGTTGCGCTTCTTCCCCACATGGCCGAAAAAATTATTTTCACTGTAGCGTTTCCCAGAAGTTTCTGGTTACACATATCTATATTGATAAAAACTCGGGACTTTGCTGGTGTTGCACTGCCTCCGGGCATTGCCTCCAGTATTGTTCCCACCATATTTGTATTTACAAATGTCCCATATGTGTCTGATTCAGACCAAGAGGACGTAAAACACCATTTTCATCACCAGAAATTTCTGGTTATCAACTTGTAGCGGTGCCATAGCCGATGAGGTTTACCCGGGGCGTGGTTACCGCTACACCTATCTGTATTAATTTAAAAAATCGGGACTTTACTGGTTTCGTACTGCCTCTGGGCATTGCCTCCAGTATTGTTCCCACCATATTTGTATTTACAAATGTCCCATATGTGTCTGATTCAGACCAAGAGGACGTAAAACACCATTTTCGACGTTCGACCAGAAATTTCTGGAGCCAAAATGTTGTGGTATCTGGAAACTTCCAGACAATTCTAAATAAACATGAAACAAAATCTACACGTTACATCGTAACACATGGCATAATTTGCCCAATAATTTTTTTATTTTATTTTCTCTGGCAGTCTAGGGGTTAGGCTAGACAAACCCCGAGTGAAAAAAAAAATTGGCAATGAAAACTTTCACTTTTTTAAGCGACATTCTGCTGTTTTGCGGGAAATGGATAGGGGATAGGATCAGCCTAGGGTTGATTTTTCACTAAGCTGGAAAGAAGCACAGTTTGGAGTTTAGACTAGACAACCCCTTGCGTAATAAAAATGGCATTGAAGACTCTCACTTTTTTAAGCGACATTCTGCTGTTTTGCGGGAAATGGATAGGGTATAGGATCAGCCTAGGGTTGATTTTTCACTAAGCTGGAAAGAAGCACAGTTTGGAGTTTAGACTAGACAACCCCTTGCGTAAAAAAAATGGCATTGAAGACTCACTTTTTTAAGCGACATTCTGCTGTTTACAGGAAAGGGATAGGGTTAGGATCAGCCTAGGGTTAATTTTTGAGTGTGTGTGTGTGTATGCACACTCTCATAGTAGCGAGCGACAGATTTGCACGAGCGACAGGCTCCCCTTTCAAACCATTGAAGTTCAGTTTATGCGACTTCCTGTTGTGCTTGCACTTTTCTTCGCCAAAACTGATAGAACTACGGCATTGTAAAATCTACAGCGTTGATTTTTCCATCCAATGAATGTGTTGGGCGGTATCTCGGATATGGTAATAAGGACTTTTAAGCCCCGCCCCCCTTGTGGGGATACCGGGTGGTCTTTTGCATAAATAGTTCTCCCACCTTCTGGAAGTTCTGTGCTTGTAAATTCCTCTAATCTGTCACTCTTTGACTCTGCCTTTTCCCTTTGCTTACTGTCATCTACTATCTTTCTGCCTTAACCGGTCCATTCTCCTGCCTTTTTTCATGAAACGCTTTCAAAAACATTTCCTCCAGCCGAAGTCGGACTTGCTGGGCCTGATCTATTTCTTAGTTAGGGCGCATTATTAATGGCAGCATGACGCATCTGCGCTCATATTTGACAGGAAACTGTCTGAGCGATCGAAGAAGAAGAAGAAGAAGGATTTTTAAGCATTTTTATTGTTCGTATCGTCAACTCGTGACCACTTTCGATGTCTTGTGTACGATGCACGTCAATCTTTGCCTCCCTCTTCTCAAGTTCTTGCCCACATATAGGGCGCCCTCATATATTATGCGCATAGGTCGGAATTGAAGGCAGGGGGGGGGGGGGGGGGGGTAAATCGCCTTATAGTCCGAAAATTACGGGTAATCTCCAGTAATTCGACGTATTCGCATCGCAGCGATTTTGAATTATTAACCCTTTCACCGCCAGCCATATTTCAGCCAAAAATGTCCATTAAATTTACCTGGGTAGAGAACAAAATCCATCTGCAGTATTGGGGATTCTTCTGTGACATATACAAAATAAGATCTATCCTTACTTTCTAAAACTAAGACAATAGGGTCTTTGGATAATAATCCCCAATTTGATGCCTTTTAATGACATAGGTGTTAAATCACTGTGGTGCTAAAATGCGACTTTGGCGGTGAAAGGGTGGGGAAAAAACCCCCACAAATCACTTCAGCCGTACACACAAACAAAACATACATAAACAAAAGGAGAAATGAAAGAAGATTACGGGTTTTTACTTCAGGTTTAGACATAGGGAAGTGGTAGATCAGACTATTTTATATATAGACTTTATATAGAAAAACTCTCCACACCGATTGGTTCCCACCCACAACGAACCACTACAAAAGCAAAGTCAGGGGCAAAATTGTGGTCTAAGGGAGTGAAGCGAGTTTAGAAGTGACCAAGGTGTTGTGTGCACACAGATTTACTTCCCTTGAAGCAAATGCATCAAATTGACAGCAATCTATTAATTCCGGACATATATGGCCGGAAGGGAAAAAAGAATGGTTCTTGTATCATTATAAAAATAATTGTCTGAAGTTTTCAAATGTATAATTTTCCCAGAATACCAGCCGCCGTGGCGTAGTGGTTAGTGTCGCGGACTACTGGCTGGGAGGTCTTGGGTTCGAATCCCATCAGAGGCGAGGTTTTTTTCGGTCCTGGACCGACTCCTTCCCAGAGTGAGTGGCCGTGGGCTCAATGGGAAGACTGAAACCACACAGTCGAGCTTCATCCGCTTAACGGATGCGATTCTGAGAGTGTTGCTCTAATTTCAAGACCAACACTGCAGGTGTCTGTAGTTCTTGGGCCTGGTTAACACCGGGATATCGTTATGAAAGGAAGCGTAGAATACAGCCCTGTCATGCAGTCTCAGACCGATACGGAACTCCATAGCATCATCAGCATCATCATAGTCATCCGCCTCATTTCCATCAATCATTAAAAAAAAAATGTCTCAAAGTGACTCAGCAGCAGTGCAGTGTCTCCTCGGTTGGTTGCCTCCTGACGGACTAACATATCTCGGATTCTGCGACCTGAACGTGCGGAGGTGTGGCTGCGAATTGGGAATCGGAATGAGCGGCGTGGGAGCAACGCCACTGTACGGCCCAGAAGATGGGACAGGAAAAATAATAAATTCCCAGAATGGTCAGTTTGGCTTAATGTCCCTTTCGTGGTGCTTGGTTACATATGTGTCATCATCATCACCATCATCACATCACCATCACCACCATCACCATCATCACCATCATCATCATCATCACCATCACCATCATCACCATCATCATCATCATCATCATCATCATCATCACCATCATCATCATCACCATCATCATCACCATCATCATCATCATCACCATCATCATCATCATCATCATCATCATCATCATCACCACATCATCATCATCATCATCACCATCATCATCCATCATCATCATCACCATCATCATCACCATCATCATCATCATCATCATCACATGATCATCGTCATCATCATTCATCATCATCATCATCACCATCATCATCATCATCATCATCATCATCATCATCCCCATCACTATCGTTTTTTAAGGTCGCCCCACCCAACAGCCTCGACCGCCTGCTGGAAGACGACCTTGAAGCTGAAAGTCGGGCGCCCAAGGTCACGCGGGAGAGGGTTCAGAGGTCGCTGTACGAGTCTCGGTGGGACATGAGGAGCGTGGCGTGCTCGGACACGGCGACGTACAAGTGTCGCGTGCGCAACGAACTGGGCACCGGCCTAGAGCGCCAAGTCACTTTGGACATCGTCTGTGAGTTTGGA
>JAGGCT020002792.1:0-7500 GCA_017654935.2 Phymorhynchus buccinoides | reverse complement strand
ATCTTTACCGAAAGTAAAATGCTTGCCTTGTTTACAAGCTCCCCACCTTCTGAAAGTTCTGTGCTTGTAACTTCCTCTAATCTGTCACTCTCTTTGACTCTGCCTTTTCCCTTTGCTTACTGTCATCTACTATCTTTCTAGCCTTACCGGTCCATTCTCCTGCCTTTTTTTTCACGAAACACTTTCAAAAACATTTCCTCCTCCAGTCGAAGTCTGCTGGGCCTAACTATTTCTTAGTTAGGCGCATAACGGCAGCATGATGCATCTGCGCTCATAATTGACAGGAAACTGTCTGAGCGATCGAAGAAGAAAGAAGAAGTTTACAAGCTTTTTGGTGCCAGGAGGCAACCGCGTTATCATTGCTGGGTTCTTTATTTCATTCTAGTCGTTCTCCTCCGAAGTCGGTGTGTGGCTGCCCACGTGGCGTGGTAATCAAAAACGGTCACACACTTAATGTTCCCAGATCTAGCTGGTGCATTTGTACCATAGTGTTCAAGTGCTTCAGCTGTTAGTAGGAACCCTGGAGTCTTTTAGCCAGGGTACGACAACAAGAAGAAGTCGTTCCGGCCATATATGGCCGGAATTAATATAAAGCTGTCAATTTGATGAATTTGTTAAACTTTCAAGGGAAGTAAATCTGTGTTCACACCATACTTTGGTCACTTCTGAACTCGCTTCGCACCCTTAGACCACACTTTTGCCTCTTACTATGCGTTTGTAGTGGTTTGAAGTGGGGTACCTAATCGGTGTAGAGAATTTTTCGATATAAAGTCTATATATAAAAAAAAAGTCTGATCTACCACTTCCCTATGTCTAAACCTGAAGTAAAACCCGTAATTTTTTTATATATTTTTTTTGCATGCGATTCTTGTGTGACTGATGAGGAAGGAAGGGAGGGGGGTACATTTTGACCAAATGACCACTTTTTCGTTGCCACTGGGTTTAACGTGTGCTACGTGCATGGGTACACGGTTTATCGTCTCAACCGAAAGACTCCACGTTCAGACCGTAAGGCCTAGTGCAAAGTGAGAGGAAAAATCCACTGTACCCAGGTTCGACTCGGGTTTACTTGACACAAAGCGAACGCGCTACCACTGTGCCACTCTACACTCTGCACACGATGTAGTTATTTTATCGTTGTAGTTTTACTCTCTCTCTCTCTCTCAGCGTTCGACGTTGGCCATTCTAAGTCTTCAGTCCGGTAGATGCCACGAATGTTGTCGTGAGTTCCAGGTCGATGGCTGCGGCCCCACAGCTTGGTGTGTAGGTCTGTCCCCTGCGGCCAGGTCTGGTTCCTCTGGACTGTATATAGGGGGCAATCCTGGAGAATGTGGGCTGGGGTCTGGTCAGACTGTGCACAATCACACAGTGCAGAGTCAGCTAGGTGCAGTCTTCTCAGTTTTACTCTTATTATCATCATTATTTCATTCTGTTTCACAAAGGTGGAGGCTTACCCTGAACCGAAAATCAAGCGCATCATCTCCGAAGACGAGAACTTCCACCGAGAGCTTTTGGACCCGGCCCACTGGCGCGCGGAAATCGACGGAGTCAGGCGGCCCGAGCCCTACCTGACGCACTTCGACCTTCGGCTGCTGAGGTCGAACCGCAGCCTGTACTTCGATCGCACGTTTTACCTTGACATCGAGAACAGCCAGGGGACGGAAACGCGGGCCTTTATGATCAGAGAGAAAGGTGAGGAAGGAACTAGGGGGGTGGGGGGGGGGGGGCGGGAGTTGCGGGGGCGGAAGGGTGGGGGGATGGGGTGGGGTTGGAGAGGGATGGAGGCGAATCGCAGCCTGTACTTCTTCGATCACACGTTTTACCTTGACATCGAGAACAACCAGGGGGACGGAAAAGCTGGCCTTTATGATCAGAGAGAAAGGTGGGGAAGGAACTAGGGAGGGGGGGGGGGGGGTAGAGGGGGGGAGAGAGGTAGAGGGGAGGGAGGGGGTTAGAGGTGAGGGGGGGGGGGGTAGAGGGGGGAGGGGGTGAGTGAGTGGGTTGGAGGATAGGTGAATTGAGTATGTGTGAGGGATGGGGAGGGTAGGGAAAAGGTTTTGTGTGTGTGTTGGATGGGTCTTCTCAGTTACCTTGACATTGAGAAACAACCAAGGGAAGGAAAAGCTGGCCTTTATGATCAGAGAGAAAGGTGAGGAAGGAACTAGGGAGGCGGGGGGGGGGGGGGGGTATAGATGGGGGGAGGCGGGTGAGTGAGTGGGTTGGAGGATTGGTGAATGAGTTTGTGTGAGGGATGGGGAGGGTAGGGAAGGTTTTGTATGGGGGGGAGGGGATGGGTGTGTGTGAGTGTGTGTGTTGGATGGGTATGGGGTGTGTGGTTGACTATGAGGTTGAGAGAGAGTGTGAGTGTGTATGTGTTTGAGAGTGTGTGTATGTGTGTGTATACATGTATATTTGAGTGTGTGTGTATGTGTGTGTATACATGTATATTTGAGTGTGTGTGTGTCTGTTCATTTCGTATGAGAGATGGTGTCTGTATCATGCGTAGATGTGTGTATGTACCTGGAATGCACGTGAGTGTATTTAGCGTCTGTGTGTATGTGTAAAGTGTTTTCTGTGTATGTGTGCGCGCGCATGTGCATTTGTTGTTGGAAAGTGTGTGTTTGTGTGTGTGTGTGTGTGTGTGTGTGTGTGTGAGAGAGAGAGAGAGAGAGAGAGAGAACACATGTATATGTCTATGGTGCGAGAAAGAATGTTGGCATGTCATGTGAGTCTGAGTGAGCATATTATTTATAATCTTCTTCCTCCGAAGTCGGAGTGTGGCTGCCCACGTAGCGGGGTAATCAAAAACGGTCACACACGTAATGTTCTCATCCCTGGCTGGTGTATTTGTACCATTGTGTTCAAGTGCTTCGGTGTTGGGACGAACCCTGGAGTCTTTTAGCCAGAGTATGACAACAACAACAACAACATAATCTTCTACCTCCCCCGAGGACGGAGTGTGGGTGCCCACGTGGCGGGGTAATCAAAGACGGTCACACAGGTAATGTTCTCATCCCTAGCTGGTGCCCTTGTACCATTAGTGCTTTCGCTGTTGGGGGTGATCCCTGGAGTCCTTTAGCCAGGGCAAGCCAACAACAACGAACATAACATAATTGAACAAAGAGTGAATACTCTCTTTCTAATTAACTCCCCTCCACCAAAGTTGACTACGATGCCAATCACCTAGCAATGCGTGGGTCAGAACCAAAGTGAGACAAACAAAGCATCATTCTCAAAAAAGAATGTGCCAAGTTCGCCTTTATGACCCTCCACCCACACAGTACGCATCAACAATGGTGGAGAGGACGACATACAAAGAAATCAACAAAAACAACATAATCTTCTACCATAGGTGCAGGCGCACTAACTCATTTTTCTCATTCTAGGTGCCCCTAAACCTCCGCGCAATTTGACCGCGTCTTCGATGGAGGACACTTGGGTGCGGCTGCACTGGATTCCGGGTTTCCACGGCGGCAAAACGCAGAATTTTCGAGTGCAGTACCGAGAGACGGATAAGGAGGAGGAGGAGGAAGAGAAGAAGGAGAGAGCGGGGGATAGAAGGAAGAAGAAATGGATAACCGTGCCTTCGAGTTTGAAGGTGGGTGGAGGGGGAGAGAGAGAGAGAGAGGAAGGGAGAGGGAGAGAGAGAGAGAGATCATGAGAGGAAGGGAGAGGGAGAGAAAGAGAGAGAGGAGGAAGAGAGTGGGGGGGGGGGGTGAAAGCAAGAAGAGAGAGAGAGAGAGAGAGAAGAGGAAGAGAGAGAAAGAAAGAGAGGGAATGTTAAGAATTCAAGACAAAATGTCCGAGTGCAGTACGGAGAGACCTTTGATGATGATGATGAGGAGGTAAACGAGGAGGAGAAGGAGGAGAAGAGCGGGGGATATTAGTAAGAAGAAGAAGAAATGGATAACCGTGCCTTCGAGTTTGAAGGTGGGTGGAGGGAGAGGGAGAGAGAGGAAGGGAGAGGGAGTGAGACAGAGAGGGGAGAGAAAGACATAGATGAGAGAAGGAGGGGGAGAGAGAGAGAGAGAGGAAGAGAGAGATAAAAATTGGGGGGGGGGGGGGGGGGGCGAGAATAAATAAATAAATGTGTGATAAACAGTCTTCAGTAACACACCTTTATATCTGTGTGTATGTTTATATGCGGGCTAGTGCTTGTCTGTGTGTGTGCATATATGCACGTGTTTGTATATGATGTGTGTCCGTGTGTTTGCAAGCGTGTTTGTGTGTGTGTTGCTAACTTATTTCCCATGCACTTTATTATTATTGGTGATGCTCTGCGTCAAATTGATATTAGCCCTTTCGCCTCCCCGTGGGGACACGTGGGGATACCAGGGAGTATTTCGTACAAAATAGTTCCCCCACCTTCTGGAAGTTCTGTGCTTGTACCTTCCTCTAATCTGCCACTCTCCCTTTGATTTCTATCATGTACTATCTTTTTGGCTAGCTGCCTTTTTTTCAAACAAAATCTTCCAAATATTTGTTTCTCCTTTGAGCTCCTAAGAAATCGGAATGTGTCGGCTGTACGCAAGCGGGGAGACCAGTGAAAACTTAAAATCGGGCTCATATATACCTTACCCATTATGGCCATATGGTCTGGGAACGCAGAAGAAGAAGAGTGGAAACGTTGCTTCGTGTTTGATTGGTCCGTTCTCCCCTCCAAGGCGACGGAAGAGGACACGCCCCAGTCGCTGACGGTGCTGGGGCTCAAGGCAGGCCACTCTTACGTCGTCCGTGTCGTCGCTTACAACGACGACGGAAACTCTACTGACGCCACCATCACCTTCACCACCATGGGTAAATCAAGGCGGATATGTTTTTGTGTGTGTCTGTCTCCTTTGTTCCCTTTTTTTTGGGCTGTCTAATTCTTTTCTTTTGTCGTTTTCGCCATCGCTTAAGCTGGAATTCCATGCACGCTGTTTTCGCTAGCTTCACTCATTCAAAGTCGTTCCGGCCATATATGTCCGGAATTAATAGACAGCTGTCAATTTGATGCATTAGCTTCAAGGGAAGAAAATCTGTGTGCACGCCATACCTTGGTCACTTCTAAACTCGCTTCGCTCCCTTAGACCACAATTTTGCCTCTGACTTCGCTTTTTTTAGTGGTTTGTTGTGGGGGAAACCAATCGGTGTAGAGAGTTTTTCTATATAAAGTCTATATATTAAAAAAAGTCTGATCTACCACTTCCCGATGTCTTAGCATTTCTCTTTTAGTTTATGTATGTTTTGTTTGTGTGTATGGCTGGAGTGATTTGTGAGGTTTTTTTTATTAATTCAAAATCGTTGCGATGCGAATGAGTTAAATCGCCCACGACTTTCGACAGCAACGAAAAAGAGTTGCTTGTAATTCCATCGACGCTAAAATCGCCGGCTGATTTTCAACTGAACTCAACTTTTATTTTGTCCTCATAAAAAAATGGATAGTTTTCTTGCGGACACGTCAGATATACACACAAGAAACCAAACAATTTATAAAAGAACAAATTGTAATTGCAGGCTTTAAAGACCCACCACGTCACGTGTCAAGTCACGGTTTTCACGTGTTTTCCCTCTTATAGCTGGTAAAGAAATCTTAAGAAATCTTCCCAGCATAAGAGGGAATGTGACACGTGATGTGTGTGGGTGTGTGGGTGTGTGGGGGGGTTCTTTAAAAAATATTCTTTCACACTTCACACGCCCCCGCTCACCCCAACAACTGCACGCCCGCTTGCGACCTCACTTTCATGCAACCCTCCACCCTTCCCACCAACATCCCAACATCGCGCTAAAAATCCTGATCGCGCCTACGGAACTGCAAGCAACGTCTTTCACCAGTACCACAAGTTTCATTGTTGGTGGCGATATAATTTAATCCCGCACAGCATGATAGAGGACCATGGAATGAAAGTCCTTATATGATAGAGGACCATGGAATGAAAGTCCATGCATCATAGAGGACCATGGAATGGAAGTTCATGCATGATAGAGGACCATGGAATGAAAGTCCATGCATGATAGAGGACCATGGAATGAAAGTCCATGCATGATAGAGGACCATGGAATGAAAGTCCCTGCATGATAGAGGACCAAGGAATGAAAGTCCCTGCATGATAGAGGACCAAGGAATGAAAGTCCTTGCATGATAGAGGACCAAGGAATGAAAGTCCCTGCATGATAGAGGACCATGGAATGAAAGTCCCTGCATGATAGAGGACTGAGGAATGAAAGTCCCTGCATGATAGAGGACCGTGGAATGAAAGTCCCTGCATGATAGAGGACCGTGGAATGAAAGTCCCTGCATGACAGAGGACTGAGAAATGAAAGTCCCTGCATGATAGAGGACCATGGAATGAAAGTCCCTGCATGATAGAGGACCATGGAATGAAAGTCCCTGCATGATAGAGGACCATGGAATGAAAGTCCCTGCATGATAGAGGACTGGAATGAAAGTCCAATGAAAGTCCCCCTGCATGATAGAGGACCATGGAATGAAAGTCCCTGCATGATAGAGGACCTGATGATAGAGGAATGAAAGTCCCTGCATGATAGAGGACCATGGAATGAAAGTCCCTGCATGATAGAGGACCATGGAATGAAAGTCCATGCATGATAGAGGACCATGGATGAAAGTCCCTGAATGATAGAGGACCATGGAATGAAAGTCCCTGTATGATAGAGGACCATGGAATGAAAGTCCCTGCATGATAGAGGACCATGGAATGAAAGTCCCTGCATGATAGAGGACCATGGAATGAAAGTCCCTGCATGATAGAGGACCATGGAATGAAAGTCCCTGCATAATAGAGGACCATGGAATGAAAGTCCCTGCATGATAGAGGACCATGGGATGAAAGTCCCCTGCATGATAGAGGACCATGCATGATAGAGGACCATGGAATGAAAGTCCCTGCATGATAGAGGACCATGGAATGAAAGTCCATGCATGATAGAGGACCATGGAATGAAAGTCCCTGCATGATAGAGGACCATGGAATTAAAGTCCCTGCATGATAGAGGACCATGGAATGAAAGTCCCTGCATGATAGAGGACCATGGAATGAAAGTCCCTGCATGATATAGGACGATGGAATGAAAGTCCCTGCATGATAGAGGACCAAGGAATGAAAGTCCCTGCATGATAGAGGACCATGGAATGAAAGTCCCTGCATGATAGAGGACCATGGAATTAAAGTCCCTGCATGATAGAGGACCATGGAATGAAAGTCCCTGCATGATAGAGGACCATGGAATGAAAGTCCATGCATGATAGAGGACCAAGGAATGAAAGTCCCTGCATGATAGAGGACCATGGAATGAAAGTCCCTGCATGATAGAGGACCATGGAATGAAAGTCCATGCATGAGGACCATGGAATGATAGTCCATGCATGATAGTAGAGAACCATGGAATGAAAGTCCCTGCATGATAGAGGACATGGAATGGAAGTCTGTTGTATGAATTAGGACCAGGGAATGAACGAAAGTCCCTGCATGATAGAGGACTGAGGAACTAAAGTCCCTG
>JAGGCT020002791.1:0-11098 GCA_017654935.2 Phymorhynchus buccinoides | reverse complement strand
TGCTAGGCTATTCGCGCTAGTGCTAGATAGGCTACTAGGAGTGGTTCGTAGTAGTAGTGCATAGTAAATAGTAGCAGTATATTAAGTAGCAGGAGAGAGGAGGAACGGTAGTAGAGGAGGAGGAGGTCTAGCTTGTAGTAGTAGGAGGAGGAGGAAGAAACAGTAGTAGCTAGTAGTAGTAGTTGTAGTAGTAGTAGTTGCAATAGTAGTTGCAATAGCAAAGTAGTAGCAGTAGTAATAGTAGTAGAAGTAATAGATCGCAAGTAGAATTAGTTAATAGTAGTAGTTGCAAAATAGTAAGTAGTTAGTCAGTTTAGCAGAGTAGAGTAGTGGCAGTAGTAGCAGTTGGAGGAGGAGGAGGAGGTCTAGTAGTATTGAGAGGTCTAGTTGTATGTAGAGTAAGTAAGTAAGTAGGAGGAGGATGAGAAAGGAGAAAGGTGAAGGAGAAAGTGTACTAGTACCTTTTATGTAGTTTGATAGTACTAGTAAGTACTAGTAGTAGTAGGTATTAGTAGTTCGAGTTAGGAAGCAATAGTAGTAAAGTAGTATAGATAGTATTATAGTAGTCAGAGTAGTAGTAGGTAGTAAGTCAGTAGTAGTAGTAGTTTAAAAAAGTTTTCTGGCTAGTAGAGTAGATGCAATAGTAAAAAGTAAGTAGCAGTAAAGTAGTAAAGTAGTAAGTAGTTAGCAGCAGTAGCAGTTAGTAGCCAGAAACACGCAGTTAGTAAAAGTAGTAGTAGTACATGTACTACTAGTAGTAGATGTAATAGTAAAGTAGTAGCAGTAGTAGTAGTAGGAGTAGTAGTAGTTTTTAAGTGAGTAGTAGTAGTATTAGTACTAGTAGTATTAGTAGTAGCACTAGTAGTAGTAGTACTAGAGTAGATAGAAGTAGATAGTATTATAAGTAGCAGCCGCCTAGCAGCAGTAGTTAGTCGAAGTAGTAGTAGTAGTAGCTGCAATAATAAAGTCAAGTAGCAGTAGTAGGAGGAGGTTGGAGGAGGGGTGAGGATGATTATGAGGATGAAGTCTAGTAGTAGTAGTAGTAGTAGTACTACATGTCGTAGTAGTAGTAATAGTAGTAGAAGTAGTAGTTGTAGTAGTAGTAGTAGGAGGAGGAGGAGGAGGAGGAGGCAGGTTCTAGCTGTCGGGAGGAAAGGAGGATGGAGGAGGAGAAGAACAGAGTAGGTAGTAGTAGTAGTATTAGTATTTGTTGTAGTAGTAGTAGTAGTAGTACAGTACACCTCGCTTATAGTAAAGTTCAGGGGAACAATGCTTTTCCTTTACTGTAACAGGTTTTTGTTATAAACGATGTTCGAATATAGTAAACTTTTGATGGTATTTTTTATCTTATCCAATGACGTTTTTCAAAGTCAAAGCTAACGTAAAAATACTAAATATAAAACCCCATCATCAAATCAAAAAACATCAAAACTCGGTTATAAGAAAATAGAAGGGAGATGATGTGTTGCTTATTACCATATCCAAGTTTTCTTATATCCGAAACTCAAATATAAGAAAACATTTTGAATTTTTTTCCCTTGTCTCTCTACCACCAACACAAAAGTACTCATATTTTTTTCTTCTGCTCAACATTTATTTTGCACAGAATCCAGTAATAAAAACTGAAGGAAAGGTATGGAAATAAAGGAACAAAAACAAACTCAATTTAAGTCGTGCAATCAAGTGCCTTTGGTTGTACGTTTAGAAATGTTTCTGTGAACACAAACTGGTTTTGTGATGTAAACTTTCCCTTTTGGAAAACGACTTCAATTTTCTCCGAACACCATTTTAAGTTCAGGTCCAAACTCACTTTTAAAGACACACTGACCCACCACGATTCCCTTGGTTGTTTTTGTTCTGGGTTGCTGTGATCCACATGCAAATTCCCCCAACTTCAAATTGAGGCTGCTCTTTCTTAAAGTCTCTGTCTCGTTTTCAAGTTTGGGGGCATTTTGTATGGGAGTCAAAACCTGGCCCAAAACAAGATTTATTACCACCTATAAGAGGGAAAAGACGTGAAACCCGTTGATTTTGACATAGCGATCTGGTGGGTTTTTAAGAAAATGTTGTCAATGGTAATTCACTTATAAAAAAAATAGAACTCGCTTATAAGAAAATAAACTGCAAACCAACTCTCTTGCATGACCATAATTTTCTTATATATCCAAGTTTTCATTGATGGATGGGAGAAGGAATTTACTTGCTTTTAACCGAGTTTTCTTATAAGCGAGTTTGCTATATCCCAGTTTTGATCATAGATAAGAAAGAAGAAGTTCAGCAGGGACATTTTTTTTGCTTCATTTCTTGTAAGCGAGTTTCTTATAAGCGAATTCGGCTGTATATATATATTTTTCGGATTCATTTTTTTCCACTAAGTAATGAGTGCCTTTCAATTTCGTTGAAGGTGGGTAGAGGGATTAGTGAGACTGTGACGTATACATTGATGAGGTATTTACAAAGATCATGAAGAGGACAATTTTTTTTTTATTGTAAAGAAAGAGGAACCACAAACGACTTTACTATAGGAGTTTTTAAAAAAAAATTAATTATAACCCAGTTTTTATTATGGGTGGGTGGGAAGAGTGGAGGTGATAGTGCATTACGACGGGGGAGTGTGTGACGGAATGTGAGGCCATACTTGGTGATCGGTATTTACAAAGGTCACGGAAGAGGACTTTTGTTTATTATTGTAAACCGAGGAGCCAGTCCTGGGGGGAACCAAACGTAACTTTACTATAGCAGTGTTTTTTAAAATTATAACCGAGTTGCTACTATACGAAGTCTATTTAGTAATAAAACAGTAGACCATTGGCCGGGAACCAGTGCTTTCCTTTTCTGTAACCGAAATTTCCTATAACCGATTTTACTATAAACGGGGAGCACTGTAGTAGTAGCAGTAGTAGTAGTAGCAGCAGTAGGAGGAGGAGGTGGTGGAGGAGGAGGAAAAGGAGGTTCTAGTTGTAGTAGTAGTAGTAGTAGGAGAAGGAGGAGGAGGAGAAAGAGTAGTAGTAGTAGTAGCAATAGTAGTAGTAATAGTAGTAGTACAGTAGTAGTAGTAGTAGTAGTAGTAGTAGTAGTTGCAATAGTAAAGTAGAAGTAGCAGTAGAGGAGGAGGAGGAGGATGTGGGAGAGGAGCGGGAGGAGTAGGAGGAGGATGTGGTGAAGGAGGAGGGGGTAGGATGAGGAGAATGAAGTGTAGTTGTAGTAGGAGGAGGAGGAGGAGGGAGACAGTAGTAGTAGTCAGTAGTAGTAGTAGTAGTTAGTAGTAGTTAGTAGGCCAGTAGCAGCAGCGGCAGCAGTAGTAGTAGTAGTAGTAATAATAGGAGTAGTAGTAGTAGTAGTAGTAGTAGAGTAGTAGGAGTAGTAGTAGTAGTAATAGGAATAGGCGTAGGAGTATTGTGGTTTTTTTTTTACTTCCCATTACTTTACTCTCTCACTACAAAGCATGCTTAACACAGAAATCATCACTTCACATTACTTTACTCTATCACTACACAAAAAAGAAGCATTCTTGGGTAGTTAGGTTTGTTTGGTTGGTTTTTGTTTCTCTCTCTGTGTGTCTTTTACTTTGTACATACAGAAAAATGCATTATACATTTTGAACTCTCTCTCTCTCTCTCTCTCTCTCTCACTCTCTTCTCTCTTCTCTCTCTCTCTCTTCTCTCTCTCTCTCTCTCTCTCTCTCTCTCTCACTTACCTTTACTTACCATAACACACTACTACAATGATAACGATGTCCTCATTCACCATTACTTACAATAACACAATACTACAATAATGATAACAGCACAACAAGGGAGACCAGAGGGACTCCGAGAGAAGAGATAGAAGATACTCTGTGAGAACAAAATCGCGGCGCCGGCGCCGCGCGCGTAGCGTGTGTGTTGGGTGTCTCGGTGGTGTGTGTGTGGGTGTGTGTGTGTGTGTGTTGTGTGTGTGTTTGTTTGTGTGTTTATGTGAGTGTGTGTGAGTGTGTGTGTGTAGTTGTGTCGTGATGTGTGTGTGTGTGTGTGTGTGTGTGGGTGTGTGTGTGTTGTGTGTAGTGTGCGTGTATGTGTTGATTGAATATGTGAGTGTGTGTCTGTGTGTGTATGTACGTGAATGTGGTAATGCATGAATGACTCTTTAATTAATGTCTTTTTCACATTAGATCGTGATTCTTAGACAAGCAGACAAATATTCAAATAAATGTTTTTTTTTAAATAAAAAAGAAAGTAAGGTAAAATAACATGCATAAGAACGAGCAATTTATATAAAAACATACACCAAGGCAAACAAAAAACAACAACAAAAACAACGGTTATTTCCAACAATGGAACTATATAAGTAAATACTAAATATTTTTCCTGTATGAATTTAGACTAAGAATTCGCTTCTTTAAAACATTTCTCATTTTTCACTTAAAGTTTTCAATCAATATAATTTTTTATTTCGTCAACCTTGCATCTTGTTCGTATGATAAGAGATTTGAAATAATGTTCACATACCCAGAAATTAGGAGAAAGATAGCGTCTCAATCAGATTCGGATAAACTACTGGGAACATGAAAAAAACAATTCAAGCATATATATGTACACCCTTGTAAAAAGTGTACTGCTTATGCGGTTGTGGGTGTGTGTATGCAACACGTAAGCGTCTGTACTTGTGTTTGTATGTGGGTGTGGTTATTTCCTTGTCTGTCTCAGGTCTATAGATGCGGGTGTCCCCAGGGTGTGTGAAATTCACCCCTAAGTAGATTTACAAGTTCGGTTTGAGTGGACAATAGGCGCCAGTCTGACTGTCCACAGAGGGGGGGGGGGGGGGGATGGGGGGACGCCCAAATCTTTGTTAAAGCTTTAATCACCTTGGGCCTTTGTGATTGTGAAGTGCCCACAACCTACCCTCGCATTCGAGGTAGGTTAAATGAGAACCTCAGAGACTTAGCACATACTTGTCTGGGAGGGTTTGCTAAGAACTTTGTTTCAGTTCATTCCCCCAGCTGCCCAGGGCTATCTGTAGGCCTACAGCGGGGCGTTGTTGTCGTTGTCCACAATGAATGACATCACCTACTAAAGAGGTGAAATGTACAATCCAATGAAATTAAACTGTTTGTTAAAGTGACCAATCAGAAGCGAACCACTGGTCAGATATCCCTATCATGTTCATCGTTGAGTTTTCATGTTAACGTACATACATAACTATTTAGATACATTACATAAACCATTTAGATACATACATAACTAGTTACATACATACATAACTATTTACATACAATACATAACTAGTTACATGCATGCATAACTATTACATAAACTATTTCCATACCTACATAACTATTTACATACATACATAACTATTTACATACATACATAACTATTTACAAACATACAATGCTTTTTACACAACATACAATGCTTTTACACAACATTCATACATGCATGCATAAAATCGGCACACTTGCAAAATCTACATGCACGCATTATTATATACACTAGATGAGAAGAGAGAAGAGGAGAGTTTGTGTGTATAGGGGGGGGGGGGGGGTATCGATGAAGAACCGTAATGGGAATGCCTGGAGGGGGAGGGGAAGAAAGATAGCTAAAACTAGGGAACAGACAGAAAGAAAGAGGAAGGACACATAGTACAATGACTCTAAAGAAACTCGGGTTGGCTACCAATAGCCTGCATGGTAGAGTGTCATACAAGCTGGCCTCCACAAAACACGAAGATGTCAAAGGTGGGGTTAATTTAGTCCCACCAAACTGGGTAGGGCGAAACGTACAAGTCGCCATTTTGCTTTCCACCTTAGGCCGATTTTGCATCTTTTCCACGTTAGGACGAACTGTATTTTTCCAAGTTATTCCAGGGACCCCGGAACAGATAGATAAGGAATAGGAGGTGGCGGTGGAACAGAGAAATGCGAGAAGGAAACGAATTAAACGGTGTGGACAGGACGTGCCAGGGAAGGCATTGTGACGGCAGTCACAGATTTATAACCGTGCTAACTCATCCGCTCTTCGGTGGTAATCATCGACAGACGTTTCATAATTCTCAGCCTCAATGCAAATCCGTCTCAAAGTTTCAGACTGAAATCACATTCTTTTCAACCTGAGTTAGTTAGCAAGATACATACACGCATGCTTTGCTGTCCGCAGTAAATGATTCACGAGTATAATAATGTTTTGATATTCTTTATTTGCTACATTTACTTTGTCACCAACTTTACAACCACCTCAACCCCTACCCCACCCCCAGCATTCTTTGCTTTACTTCCTTTCATGGTAGACTAGTGTTGTACAACAAACGGTTGCCCTTTGATTGTTTACGATGAATAAAAGAGTAGTGTTTTGCGTTCTCTACCCTCTGTCACCAGAGTTCCATTGAACCAGGGCGTATAGCAATATCCCAGAACCAAGTAAGAAGGTTCGGATGAGTAATGTCCTTGCGTGGGCAGTTTCGTGTGTGAGAGAATAATTATTCTACCTCATCATATAACTCTCTCTCTCCCTCTCTCTCCTACCTCTCCTCTCTCTCTCTCTCTCTCTCTTCTCTCTACTCTCTCTCTCTCTCTAGTAGTCGTGTTTGGTGTGTCGTGCCGCGCGTGTTGGCGTGTGCGTTGTGCGGGCAGTGTGAGTGCATGTAAGCGTCTGTTGTTTGTGTGGTGTGTGTGTGTGTGTGTGGGTGTGTGTGTGTGTGTGCATGTGCTTGCGCGTTGCCCGTGCACATGTATGTGCACCTTCGACGTTCCATGTCTCTTACGAGCCGTGGATTTCATGTTTGATGCTTGTAAAATATGTTGGTGTTCTTCTTTGTGTGTGACGGTGTGTGTTCAGGTAGATGTGTGTTTGATTTCCAACTCTTTCCATTCTTTGTGTGTGCGTGTGTGGTTGCATGTAGATTGTTGTTTGATTTTCCACCTCTTTCACGATGCATGTTTGATACATTGTTGGTATGTGTGTGTCGTGTGTGGTGTGTGTGTGTGTGTGTGTGTGTGTGTGTGTGTGCCGTGCTGGCGTGTGTGCGTGGTGCGTGTGTGTGGGCAGTGTGACCCGTTTTGTGCGCGTTGCCGCCAGTGCGCGGTGTGTGTTGTAGCTCTTGTGTATATGTATGTGTGTGGTGTGCGGATATTGGTAGTTACAAATATTTGACATTCGTGAATTGATCTGGCGTCTTTTCTTAAAACTTAAAACAAAGCGTTCCTAACCTTAAAGTGAGTAATTAATCCACTAGAAGAAGTTGAATCATGTAAATACTAGGAGTTACTATTGACAACAATCTACATGTGGTCTAAAATATATTTCAAACCATCTCTAAAAAAACTGTCTAGAAAATATTGCAACTTAACGGAATTAAGAATTTCCTAGTAGTCATCTCGCAAACTCTTCTTTAATGCAAATATTCCAACCAGAAATACATTATGCTCCACTTGTTGGGATATTGCCAGTGAAAATAGCTTAAAAAACCCGAAAAAGCTCTATAAACGTGCTATCAAAATGGTTTCATTCTCAAGTCGTCCTCACTTTAACCAGTGATTATAAAGAACTAGTATTTCCCATGGATAAAAAATGTAATAAACCAAGCTTTTTTTTGTAAAAGATAATGAAACAAGTGACCCCAACTTATCTTTAAAAGATTCCTACTTTAACTATGCGTAGCAAATGTAACATTTTTATTCCGTCCCAGAACCAATCTTTTTATGACACTCTCACTAATCGGGGGTAAACTTTGGAACGATCTAAAAAAGATTCACTTAAAACCTTAAACACCGTTTCATCTTTAAAAGAGCTTGACATCTAAAGATCTCATAGAGAAATTATAAGTATATCAGCCAAAAGTCTACATTTTTTGCATGCCAAGACTAGTATGTGTAAAGCACATGAAAACTGTAAATTCTATATATTGCCAGTCATATTGCGTGTATATATAGATATGTGTGTGTGGTGTGTGTGTGTGTGTGCGTTGTTGCGTGTGTGTGTGTGCGTTGCGCGTGCGTGTGTTGCGTGTGTGCGTGTGTGTGTGTGGTGTTGTGTGTGTGTGTGTTTGTGTGCGCGCGTGGTGTGTGTATGACAATACAATATGTTTCTTATAATTTGTCATTTATTCTAGCAGGTGCTTTGAAAGGTTCATGGTTTTTGTATGTTTCCCTAAAGTGTTATGATATTAATCACCCCCTACCCCCGTTTTCCTCTCCTTTTTTCATGTTTTTTTTTCAATTTTCTTTCATTTGGATTGTTTTTATATTTTCGAGGGCATTGTAGGGGGTGAAGGAGGGAGAGAGAGAGAGAGAAGATGACGAGAGAGAGATTGGAGAGAGAGAGAGAGAGAGAGAGAGACGAGAGAGAAGAGAGAGAGAGAGAGGAGAGAGAGAGAAGATCGGAAGAGAGAGAGAGAGAGAGCCCAGAGCTCGTATTCAGGTTTCCTCTATCATTACTGCTATGGGATGAAACCCACTCAACACGATTGTCCGCCCCAGCAATGTACAACTTCAGGTCTGGGTCTGGGTCTGGGTTTCCAAGTCACAGACCACATCCCCACCTTCACAACGCAGACAGGTAAACCCACGTAAGGCGTTGTACATTAGCGTTATAATACTGATCTAAAATGAAGTAATACTTGTGGCGGTACCATAGCCGATGAGGTTTAACCGAGGCGTGGTCACCGCTACAGCTATCTGTATTAATTTTTAAAAATCGTGACTTTACTGGTTTTCGTACTGCCTCCGGGCATTGCCTCCAGTATTGTTCCCACCATATTTGTATTTACAAATGTCCCCATATGTGTCTGATTCAGACATAAGAGGACGTAAAACTCCATTTTCGCCATTGTACATTAGCGCTAGTCAGGGGCTGACCTGATTGCTCTACACCTCTCCCCCCCCTTTCTCCTACCGAGGCGGACATGACCAAAGCATCAAACCCACACCGTTATAACAATGTGTGTAGTGGCTCATGTACCCCTCACCCCCTCCCCAAGTCAAACAAACTCTCACTTCCTCCTTATACTGCCGGCAAGAAATAGTGCTGTTCCACACCTACACTCTAATACAAAAGCGACAATGTGGCGGTACCATAGCCATGAGGTTTAACCGAGGCGTGGTTACCGCTACACCTATCTATATTGTTAAAAAAATCGGGACTTTGCCTGGTGTCGCACTGCCTCCGGGCATTGCAGCCAGTATTGTTCCCACCATCTTTGTATCTACAAATGTTCCCATTTTTTCTGCACTCTTTCTCTTGCTTTAAACAAATCTTTATTCACTCACTCGGAAACGATCAAACAAAAAGACATTTAGCTCAATGTGTAGTGTCCATGCCCCCTCCTAGTCCTTTGTTGACAAGGCAGCGCGTGACCTCGGTGTCTCAAAGCAACGATCCAAAGTGAACACGAAACAAGCAAGCAACGAAATGGGTGGACGGATGGGAGACAGAATGAGTAGGGGTGGAACAACTCGACACCTTGCACCAGGTATAATAATGAACACTGTAAACACTAAGCAAGCAAGGGGTGGACGGGTGGGAGACAGATTGAGTAGGGGTGGGAAAGGCAGAGGGTGGAGGTGGTGTAGGTAAGGGAGGTGGTGTTGGTAAGGGAGGTGGTGGGGTTGGGGGGGGACAGGGCTGAAAATGATCGAAGAGGTAGGACAGGGAGAGGTGGTGGAGGGTTGGTTGTGGGGGTGAAACTAAAAGGGGAGGTGGTGGGGGTGGCTAACGGGATGGCCATAGCCCGACCTGTATTAAACTTTGCACGTGGAACTGCATGTTGATATCTTGAAATTGATAGTAAATTGACAGGGCTGATAAGCCAGTGTTTCTTATTTGTACCTACATTCACCCATACACAACAAGTATTGGAAACAATCACAGCATGGTATCGGCATTGAAAATATTGAGCAGTGCTTAATTGATTTATATGAGCGTTTTGAGGATTTCTATGTAATTATTTCTGGTAATACGGCGTCCCAGGAGATCCGTGAATAAGCATGCAAGATGAGATGTTAGAGAACAAACATAATTATTACCACTGACTCAAAATTGACCAAATATGAGATTATGGACTTTCCAAGCCTGTTGTTAGAAACTATCCCAGTGTCCCTTTCGTGGTGGACTAATAATTATGCGTGCATAAAATGGTCCTTTGTTTATTTCATTTTCCAGAGGAGGCTGGTCCAGCCTGTAAAGCGAAACATTGATCCATGGCCCATGCACTTATCCTTTACTAGTCTTAGGGTCACTCAAGATCTAAAAACAAGCTGCATCCCCAACCCCCTTCAAACATAACCTATCCATAAAGCATACAGGATCAGGGCTTAATATCCAGATTAGATCAGCCATAATCTTCCTGTTAATTTAAGCATTAATTTCAACATTGATCAGCATACAATTTTATGTGTTCGTGTTCCCAAGTCTCTTGGTGAAGCACAGTCTAGGGTTAGGGTTAGGGCTAGGGTTAGGGATAGGGTTAGTATTCCAAAAAGGTTATTAGCTAAAAAGGTTAATAAAATACAGCTTTTAGGGGTTTATGTTTGGGTAAGAAAGGCAAAAACGGAAACTTGTAATTAACCGAGAAATGCAGGGTGTGTGGCACATCTTGACCTTTACCTTTGAGTTGTTACAAAAGTATAGCAAAGTAGCAGTATTAACAACATTTTATCATAAACACACATAACAAGCTTAACATATGAGAGAGAGAGTAGAGAGAGAGAGACGATAAGAGAGAGAGAGAGCGAGTATGAGAGAGACGAGGATGAGGAGAGAGAGATTTTTAGAGACGAGAGAGAGAGAGAGATGAGAATAATGAATCATTACCAGAGAGCGAGAGAGAGACCATGAATCATTACGAGAGAGAGAGAGAGCTAGAGAGAGAGAGGAGCGAGAGGGAGAGAGAGAGAGAGAGAGGAGTGGAGAGAGAGAGAGAGAGAGAGAGAGAAGAGCGAGAGAGAGAGAGAAGAGAACGGGGATGTATGTCTGTAATCCTACTTCACTTCTTCATGACTCAGCAAAATGGAGCCTGTGTACAACGCTCTCTCTCCCTCTCTCTCTCTCCCTCTCTCTCTCTCCTCTCGGCTCTCTCTCTATCTCTTGAAGAAGAAGAAGAAGAAAAGACAAAGAAGAAAAGAAGA
>JAGGCT020000278.1:0-40409 GCA_017654935.2 Phymorhynchus buccinoides | reverse complement strand
AGATGCTCTACGTATGTGTGTAGATGCCCTACGTATATGTGTAGATGCCCTACGTATGTGTGTAGATGCTCTACGTATGTGTGTAGATGCTCTACGTATGTGTGTAGATGCTCTACGTATATGTGTAGATGCCCTACGTATGTGTGTAGATGCTCTACGTATGTGTGTAGATGCCCTACGTATGTGTGTAGATGCTCTACGTATGTGTGTAGATGCCCTACGTATATGTGTAGATGCCCTACGTATATGTGTAGATGCTCTACGTATGTGTGTAGATGCCCTACGTATGTGTGTAGATGCCCTACGTATGTGTGTAGATGCTCTACGTATATGTGTGTAGATGCCCTACGTATGTGCGTAGATGCTCTACGTATATGTGTAGATGCCGTACGTATGTGTGTAGATGCCCTACGTATATGTGTAGATGCCCTACGTATGTGTGTAGATGCTCTACGTATATGTGTAGATGCCCTACGTATATGTGTAGATGCTCTACGTATATGTGTAGATGCTCTACGTATGTGTGTAGATGCTCTACGTATGTGTGTAGATGCCCTACGTATGTGTGTAGATGCTCTACGTATATGTGTAGATGCCCTACGTATGTGTGTAGATGCTCTACGTATGTGTGTAGATGCTCTACGTATGTGTGTAGATACGCCCTACGTATGTGTGTAGATGCTCTACGTATGTGTGTAGATGCCCTACGTATGTGTGTAGATGCCCTACGTATGTGTGTAGATGCTACGTATGTGTGTAGATGCTCTACGTATGTGTGTAGATGCCCTACGTATGTGTGTAGATGCTCTACGTATGTGTGTAGATGCCCTACGTATATGTGTAGATGCTCTACGTATATGTGTAGTACGTATGCTGTAGATGCCCTACGTATATGTGTAGATGCCCTACGTATGTGTGTAGATGCCCTACGTATGTGTGTAGATGCTCTACGTATATGTGTAGATGCCCTACGTATATGTGTAGATGCCCTACGTATATGTGTAGATGCTCTACGTATATGTGTAGATGCTCTACGTATATGTGTAGATGCCCTACGTATGTGTGTAGATGCCCTACGTATATAGTGTACGTAGATGCCCTACGTATATGTGTAGATGCCCTACGTATGTGTGTAGATGCCCTACGTATGTGTGTAGATGCTCTACGTATATGTGTAGATGCCCTACGTATGTGTGTAGATGCCTACGTATATGTGTAGATGCTCTACGTATGTGTAGATGTGTAGTGTATGCCCTACGTATATGTGTAGATGCTCTACGTATGTGTGTAGATGCTCTACGTATGTGTGTAGATGCCCTACGTATGTGTGTAGATGCTCTACGTATGTGTGTAGATGCTCTACGTATGTGTGTAGATGCTCTACGTATGTGTGTAGATGCTCTACGTATGTGTGTAGATGCCCTACGTATGTGTGTAGATGCCCTACGTATATGTGTAGATGCTCTACGTATATGTGTAGATGCCCTACGTATGTGTGTAGATGCCTACTATATGTGTAGATGCCCTATATGTGTAGATGCCCTACGTATATGTGTAGATGCTCTACGTATGTGTGTAGATGCTCTACGTATGTGTGTAGATGCCTACGTATGTGTAGATGCCCTACGTATGCCCTAGATGCGTATATGTGTAGATGCTCTACGTATATGTGTAGATGCCCTACGTATGTGTGTAGATGCCCTACGTATGTGTGTAGATGCCCTACGTATGTGTGTAGATGCTCTACGTATGTGTGTAGATGCCCTACGTATATGTGTAGATGCCCTACGTATGTGTGTAGATGCTCTACGTATATGTGTAGATGCTCTACGTATGTGTGTAGATGCTCTACGTATGTAGATGCTCTACGTATGTGTAGATGCCCTACGTATGTGTGTAGATGATGCTCTACGTATGTGTGTAGATGCCCTACGTATGTGTGTAGATGCTCTACGTATATGTGTAGATGCCCTACGTATGTGTAGATGCTCTACGTATGTGTGTAGATGCCCTACGTATGTGTGTAGATGCCCTACGTATATGTGTAGATGCCCTACGTATGTGTGTAGATGCTCTACGTATATGTGTAGATGCTCTACGTATATGTGTAGATGCCCTACGTATATGTGTAGATGCCCTACGTATATGTGTAGATGCTCTACGTATGTGTGTAGATGCTCTACGTATATGTGTAGATGCTCTACGTATATGTGTAGATGCCCTACGTATATGTGTAGATGCCCTACGTATATGTGTAGATGCTCTACGTATATGTGTAGATGCTCTACGTATGTGTGTAGATGCCCTACGTATATGTGTAGATGCCCTACGTATGTGTGTAGATGCTCTACGTATGTGTGTAGATGCTCTACGTATATGTGTAGATGCTCTACGTATATGTGTAGATGCCCTACGTATATGTGTAGATGCTCTACTCTACGTATGTGTGCCCTACGATGCCCTACGTATACGTATGTAGTATGCTCTACGTATATGTGTAGATGCTCTACGTATATGTGTAGATGCCCTACGTATGTGTGTAGATGCCCTACGTATATGTGTAGATGCCCTACGTATATGTGTAGATGCTCTACGTATATGTGTAGATGCCCTACGTATGTGTGTAGATGCCCTACGTATGTGTGTAGATGCCCTACGTATATGTGTAGATGCTCTACGTATATGTGTAGATGCTACGTACGTATGTGTGTAGATGCCCTACGTATATGTGTAGATGCCCTACGTATATGTGTAGATGCCCTACGTATATGTGTAGATGCTCTACGTATGTGTGTAGATGCTCTACGTATATGTGTGTAGATGCTGTATGTATGTGTAGATGCTCTACGTATGTGTGTAGATGCCCTACGTATGTGTGTAGATGCCTACGTATGTACGTATGCCCTACGTATGTGTGTAGATGCCCTACGTATATGTGTAGATGCTCTACGTATATGTGTAGATGCTCTACGTATGTGTGTAGATGCTCTACGTATATGTGTAGATGCCCTACGTATATGTGTAGATGCTCTACGTATATGTGTAGATGCTCTACGTATGTGTGTAGATGCTCTACGTATATGTGTAGATGCTCTACGTATATGTGTAGATGCTCTACGTATATGTGTAGATGCCCTACGTATATGTGTAGATGCCCTACGTATGTGTGTAGATGCTCTACGTATGTGTGTAGATGCTCTACGTATATGTGTAGATGCTAGATGCTACGTATATGTGTAGATGCCCTACGTATATGTGTAGATGCCCTACGTATATGTGTAGATGCCCTACGTATGTGTGTAGATGCCCTACGTATATGTGTAGATGCTCTACGTATGTGTAGATGCCCTACGTATGTGTGTAGATGCCCTACGTATGTGTGTAGATGCCCTACGTATGTGTGTAGATGCCCTACGTATGTGTGTAGATGCTCTACGTATATGTGTAGATGCCCTACGTATGTGTGTAGATGCTCTACGTATGTGTGTAGATGCCCTACGTATGTGTGTGTGTATGCTCTACGTATGTGTGTAGATGCCCTACGTATATGTGTAGATGCTACTACGTATGTGTGTAGATGCTCTACGTATGTGTGTAGTATGCTCTACGTATGTGTGTAGATGCTCTACGTATGTGTGTAGATGCTCTACGTATGTGTGTAGATGCTCTACGTATGTGTGTAGATGCCCTACGTATGTGTGTAGATGCCCTACGTATGTGTGTAGATGCCCTACGTATATGTGTAGATGCCCTACGTATATGTGTAGATGCCCTACGTATATGTGTAGATGCTCTACGTATATGTGTAGATGCCCTACGTATATGTGTAGATGCTCTACGTATGTGTGTAGATGCCCTACGTATGTGTGTAGATGCCCTACGTATATGTGTAGATGCCCTACGTATGTGTGTAGATGCTCTACGTATGTGTGTAGATGCTCTACGTATATGTGTAGATGCTCTACGTATATGTGTAGATGCCCTACGTATGTGTGTAGATGCTCTACGTATATGTGTAGATGCCCTACGTATATGTGTATGATGCTACTCCTATATATACGTATATGTGTAGATGCCCTACGTATAGATGTGTATATGTGTAGATGCCCTACGTATGTGTGTAGATGCCCTACGTATATGTGTAGATGCCCTACGTATATGTGTAGATGCCCTACGTATGTGTGTAGATGCCCTACGTATGTGTGTAGATGCCCTACGTATGTGTGTAGATGCTCTACGTATGTGTGTAGATGCTCTACGTATATGTGTAGATGCTCTACGTATGTGTGTAGATGCTCTACGTATGTGTGTAGATGCCCTACGTATGTGTGTAGATGCTCTACGTATATGTGTAGATGCTCTACGTATATGTGTAGATGCCCTACGTATATGTGTAGATGCTCTACATATGTGTGTTCCACCTGCTCGCGCTTACCCCGAGCCCTTGGCGAGACCAGAGCTGCGACTGTCTTGTGGGGAGGATTCTTCTTCTTCATTCCGCCACTTGGAAGTTTGGTCAGTAGCTGCATAAAATTGGTATTAATCCCGTTAAAACTCGTACAACAACGCGCGCGTAACAATGTGTAAAGCTAGCTAGTTATAGGTTTGCTAACATGTGTATTTGTGTACGTTTTCTTTGGTTCATCTTCTTATTATTTTCTTGATTTTTGCATAAGGGGCTAAGGAACTGACTGGCTGGGTCATGACTTGTCAGTTGGATAGGTTTTTGCCGGTCGTAGAATTTGGTACTTGAACTCGGCACATGTTTTTGAATCAATGTTTTTGCTCGCCATTGTGTGTTTAGGCCGTACAAATCGTTTTTGGTTCAAAGCGTATTTGAGTTCACAGAGATTCAGAATCCTAAATGCGTGCACGCGCGCGCATTATTCCTTGTTGCGGTATATGTTTAGCCTCGCGGCCTATGTTTAGCCTCGCGGCCTATGTTTAGCCTCGCGGTATATGTTTAGCCTTGCGGCCTATGTTTAGCCTTGCGGCCTATGTTTAGCCTCGCGGCCATCGTCCTAGCTTAATTAGGTATTAAGAGACTCTGCGGAGAGCTGGATAACAGAGGGTTATTCCAGTTGCGCTTCTAGCTATGCTGATAGGGGCTTTGTAAAGCGTTCATACCCGTTTCTGTTTTTATTTTTGAGAGGAAGTGTCATTAATGTTTTCAAGGCTTTTTGACTTTTTGAAGTACATTGTGGATTGTTATTTTGGGGAAATGCATTCTTTTGCCTGTAGTTCATCCGCCTTCTGGAAGAAATGAGAATGGAAAGGACATATTTTTGGTGGTGAAATTTTATGTGATATTTTCAGAAGAATTTAAGTGTCCATTCTTGTACCTGAAAAGCTGTGGCATTTTCAGAAGAATGTAATTGTTAAGTTTTGTATTTGAAAGGCTACAATTTTCTAAGTGTATGAAAGCCTTGTTGTTCCAGAAAAAGTGAAACCTTTTAGTTAATCCTTTTGATGAAATATTACCCCTAGACTGAGTCGTGTGAAAAGGATTGTAAAGAAAGTGTTGTTCAGCGTTTTGGGGTTCTTGGAGAGAACCAAGTTTAAAGAGGGAGGGTTTTTACATCCCTGAAGAGGACTGTTGGGGAATTTGTTTTTGGGGAAACACAAAACTGTTGTTACTCTGGGTGTTCAAAACCAGGTTTTTGTTTTGGTTTTTCCTACAGTCCTGAGCCTGAACCTGACCTGACCTGACCTGTTGCTGCCTGGTTGACCGCTCCGTTTCCGGCTGTGAGAGGCCGCTCGCCTTTCCGTCTGGCCCCGTGTTAGGCCCGATCCGTGGGCCTGTCTGTGGGTTTGGGCCAGGCCTCGACCGTTCCTGTTGAGGAGTCTGGGGGTGTCCTCTGCCGTCTCTCATTTTTTGTTTCTGCTGCTGTAGCCTGCCCCAGAAGGGGCAGCAGTTTTTCTTCTTCTGACTTTAGTTTTCCTTATGCCCTATGTATATGTGTAGATGCCCTACGTATGTGTGTAGATGCTCTACGTATCTACGTATTCGTGTAGATGCTCTACGTATGTGTGTAGTATGCCCTACGTATGTGTGTAGATGCCTACGTACGTATGCCCTACGTATATGTGGCTAGATGCTCTAGATGCTCTACGTATGTGTGTAGATGCTGTAGATGCTCTACGTATGTGTGTAGATGCTCTACGTATGTGTGTAGATGCTCTACGTATGTGTGTAGATGCCCTACGTATGTGTGTAGATGCTCTACGTATGTGTGTAGATGCTCTACGTATGTGTGTAGATGCTACTACGTATAGATGCCCTACGTATGTGTGTAGATGCTACGTATGTGTGTAGATGCGTATGTGTGTAGATACTACGTATATGTGTAGATGCCCTACGTATGTGTGTAGATGCTCTACTATATGTGTGTAGATGCCTACGTATATGTGTAGATGCTCTACGTATATGTGTAGATGCCCTACGTATGTGTGTAGATGCCCTACGTATATGTGTAGATGCTCTACGTATGTGTGTAGATGCCCTACGTATATGTGTAGATGCCCTACGTATGTGTGTAGATGCTCTACGTATATGTGTAGATGCTCTACGTATGTGTGTAGATGCTCTACGTATATGTGTAGATGCTCTACGTATGTATAGATGTGTAGTAGATGCTCTACGTATGTGTGTAGATGCTCTACGTATGTGTGTAGATGCTCTACGTATATGTGTAGATGCCCTACGTATATGTGTAGATGCTCTACGTATGTGTGTAGATGCTCTACGTATGTGTGTAGATGCTCTACGTATGTGTATGCCCTACGTATGTGTGTAGATGCTCTACGTATGTGTGTAGATGCCCTACGTATGTGTGTATGCTCTACGTATATGTGTAGATGCTCTACGTATGTGTGTAGATGCTAGATGCTACGTATGTGTGTAGATGCCCTACGTATGTGTAGATGCTCTACGTATGTGTGTAGATGCTCTACGTATATGTGTAGATGCCCTACGTATATGTGTAGATGCCCTACGTATGTGTGTAGATGCTCTACGTATGTGTGTAGATGCTCTACGTATATGTGTAGATGCCCTACGTATATGTGTAGATGCTCTACGTATGTGTGTAGATGCTCTACGTATATGTGTAGATGCTCTACGTATGTGTAGATGCTACGTATATGTGTAGATGCCCTACGTATATGTGTAGATGTGCTACTACGTATGTGTGTAGATGCTCTACGTATATGTGTAGATGCCCTACGTATGTGTGTAGATGCTCTACGTATATGATGTACGTATGTGTATGCTCTACGTATGTGTGTAGATGCCCTACGTATGTGTGTAGATGCTCTACGTATATGTGTAGATGCTCTACGTATGTGTGTAGATGCTCTACGTATATGTGTAGATGCCCTACGTATATGTGTAGATGCCCTACGTATGTGTGTAGATGCCCTACGTATGTGTGTAGATGCCCTACGTATGTGTATGTATACGTATGTGTGTAGATGCCCTACGTATGTGTGTAGATGCTCTACGTATATGTGTAGATGCTCTACGTATATGTGTAGATGCCCTACGTATATGTGTAGATGCTCTACGTATGTGTGTAGATGCCCTACGTATGTGTGTAGATGCTCTACGTATATGTGTAGATGCCCTACGTATATGTGTAGATGCCCTACGTATATGTGTAGATGCTCTACGTATATGTGTAGATGCTCTACGTATGTGTGTAGATGCCCTACGTATATGTGTAGATGCTCTACGTATGTGTGTAGATGCTCTACGTATATGTGTAGATGCTCTACGTATGTGTGTAGATGCTCTATACGTATGTGTATGCCCTGTGTATGTGTGTAGATGCCCTACGTATATGTGTAGATGCCCTACGTATATGTGTAGATGCTCTACGTATATGTGTAGATGCTCTACGTATGTGTGTAGATGCCCTACGTATGTGTGTAGATGCCCTACGTATGTGTGTAGATGCTCTACGTATATGTGTAGATGCCCTACGTATATGTGTAGATGCCCTACGTATGTGTGTAGATGCTCTACGTATGTGTGTAGATGCCCTACGTATGTGTGTAGATGCCCTACGTATGTGTGTAGATGCCCTACGTATATGTGTAGATGCCCTACGTATGTGTGTAGATGCTCTACGTATGTGTGTAGATGCCCTACGTATATGTGTAGATGCCCTACGTATGTGTGTAGATGCTCTACGTATATGTGTAGATGCTACGTATACGTATGCTGTGTGTAGATGCCCTACGTATGTGTGTAGATGCCCTACGTATGTGTGTAGTGCTCTACGTATGTGTGTAGATGCCTACGTATATGTGTAGATGCTCTACGTATGTGTGTAGATGCCCTACGTATATGTGTGTAGATGCTCTATGTATGTGTATATGCTCTACGTATGTGTGTAGATGCCCTACGTATGTGTGTAGATGCCCTACGTATGTGTGTAGATGCCCTACGTATATGTGTAGATGCTCTACGTATATGTGTAGATGCCCTACGTATGTGTGTAGATGCCCTACGTATGTGTGTAGATGCTCTACGTATATGTGTAGATGCCCTACGTATATGTGTAGATGCTCTACGTATGTGTGTAGAGTACGTATGTGTGTAGATGCCCTACGTATGTGTGTAGATGCTCTACGTATATGTGTAGATGCCCTACGTATGTGTGTAGATGCTCTACGTATGTGTGTAGATGCCCTACGTATGTGTGTAGATGCCCTACTACGTATGTGTGTGTAGATGCTCTACGTATATGTGTAGATGCCCTACGTATATGTGTAGATGCTCTACGTATGTGTGTGTAGATGCCCTACGTATGTGTGTAGATGCTCTACGTAGATGCCCTACGTATATGTGTAGATGCTCTACGTATATGTGTAGATGCCCTACGTATGTGTGTAGATGCTCTACGTATATGTGTAGATGCTCTACGTATATGTGTAGATGCTCTACGTATGTGTAGATGCCCTACGTATATGTGTAGATGCTCTACGTATGTGTGTAGATGCTCTACGTATACGTGTGTAGATGCTCTACGTATATGTGTAGATGCTCTACGTATGTGTGTAGATGCTCTACGTATATGTGTAGATGCTCTATATGTATGCCCTACGTGTAGATGCCCTACGTATGTGTGTAGATGCCCTACGTATGTGTGTAGATGCTCTACGTATGTGTGTAGATGCTCTACGTATGTGTGTAGATGCTCTACGTATATGTGTAGATGCCCTACGTATATGTGTAGATGCTCTACGTATATGTGTAGATGCTCTACGTATGTGTGTAGATGTACGTATGTGTAGATGCTCTACGTATGTGTGCTCTACGTATGTGTGTAGATGCTCTACGTATATGTGTAGATGCCCTACGTATATGTGTAGATGCTCTACGTATGTGTGTAGATGCTCTACGTATGTGTGTAGATGCTCTACGTATGTGTGTAGATGCCCTACGTATGTGTGTAGATGCTCTACGTATATGTGTAGATGCCTACTACGTATATGTGTAGATGCCCTACGTATGTGTGTAGATGCTCTACGTATGTGTGTAGATGCCCTACGTATATGTGTAGATGCCCTACGTATGTGTGTAGATGCCCTACGTATATGTGTAGATGCTCTACGTATATGTGTAGATGCTCTACGTATGTGTGTAGATGCCCTACGTATATGTGTAGATGCTCTACGTATGTGTGTAGATGCCCTACGTATGTGTAGATGCTCTACGTATGATGATGCTCTACGTATGTGTGTAGATGCTCTACGTATATGTGTAGATGCTCTACGTATATGTGTAGATGCCCTACGTATATGTAGATGCCCTACGTATGTGTAGATGCCCTACGTATATGTGTAGATGCCTACGTATATATGTGTAGATGCCCTACGTATGTGTGTAGTAGATGCTCTACGTATGTGTGTAGATGCCCTACGTATATGTGTAGATGCCCTACGTGCCCTACGTATGTGTGTAGATGCTCTACGTATATGTGTAGATGCTCTACGTATGTGTAGATGCTCTACGTATGTGTAGATGCTACGTATGTGTAGATGCTCTACGTATATGTGTAGATGATGCTATACGTATGCTCTACGTATGTGTAGATGCTCTACGTATGTGTGTAGATGCTCTACGTATATGTGTAGATGCTCTACGTATATGTGTAGATGCCCTACGTATATGTGTAGATGCTCTACGTATGTGTGTAGATGCCCTACGTATATGTGTAGATGCTCTACGTATATGTGTAGATGCCCTACGTATGTGCGTAGATGCTGCTACGTATGTGTGTATGTGTGTAGATGCCCTACGTATGTGTGTAGATGCCCTACGTATGTGTGTAGATGCTCTACGTATGTGTGTAGATGCCCTACGTATGTGTGTAGATGCCCTACGTATATGTGTAGATGCTCTACGTATATGTGTAGATGCTCTACGTATATGTGTAGATGCCCTACGTATATGTGTAGATGCTCTACGTATATACATGTGTAGATGCCCTACGTATGTGTGTAGATGCTCTACGTATATGTGTAGATGCCCTACGTATATGTGTAGATGCTCTACGTATATGTGTAGATGCCCTACGTATATGTGTAGATGCTCTACTTATGTGTGTAGATGCCGTACGTATGTGTGTAGATGCCCTACGTATATGTGTAGATGCCCTATGTATGTGTGTAGATGCTCTACGTATGTGTGTAGATGCTCTACGTATGTGTGTAGATGCTCTACGTATGTGTGTAGATGCTCTACGTATGTGTGTAGATGCCCTACGTATGTGTGTAGATGCTCTACGTATATGTGTAGATGCTCTACGTATATGTGTAGATGCCCTACTATATGTGTAGATGCTGTGTATATGTGTAGATGCCCTACGTATATGTGTAGATGCTCTACATATGTGTGTTCCACCTGCTCGCGCTTACCCCGAGCCCTTGGCGAGACCAGAGCTGCGACTGTCTTGTGGGGAGGATTCTTCTTCTTCATTCCGCCACTTGGAAGTTTGGTCAGTAGCTGCATAAAATTGGTATTAATCCCGTTAAAACTCGTACAACAACGCGCGCGTAACAATGTAAAGTAGCTAGTTATAGGTTTGCTAACATGTGTATTTGTGTACGTTTTCTTTGGTTCATCTTCTTATTATTTTCTTGATTTTTGCATAAGGGGCTAAGGAACTGACTGGCTGGGTCATGACTTGTCAGTTGGATAGGTTTTTGCCGGTCGTAGAATTTGGTACTTGAACTCGGCACATGTTTTTGAATCAATGTTTTTGCTCGCCATTGTGTGTTTAGGCCGTACAAATCGTTTTTGGTTCAAAGCGTATTTGAGTTCACAGAGATTCAGAATCCTAAATGCGTGCACGCGCGCGCATTATTCCTTGTTGCGGTCACCCTCCACCCGAGGGTCTTTGTTCAGTTAAGTGGCATGAATCGAGCCTCTGGCCGATCGACCGAAATTTATTAACTCACTGTAAATTGCGTTATCTCTTGGCCTGGGGAGGCATTGTGTATATACTATTATCATACTAACAAACATTTTTCCCCATCCTTTATTATTTTCCTCTATATTATTTTCTTGTTTCACGTTTAGGGATGTAACTAGGGCACCATGTGCGAGAAAAGTTCTAAGATAGAGGGAAGGGTGGGGGTGGGAGACATCACACATGAAACATGTACAGACAGTAGCTTCGAAACACTTTTCGATAGCTCGGGAGACTCAAACACGTTTATCGAGGTTGAGCCAAAGCTCCCTCTTCGTGATCAGATTATAGGGAGTCCCGTCCCCTCTAACACAAGCACCCCAACCACACCAACTAGAAAGAGAAATAGAGGGGACGAATCGAGTCCCTCTAGTCCCAGTCTGTCACCAGGAAGCAAAAAAACAAAAGAAGATTTGCGCATCATGGAAAAGGAAATCAGTCCTATCAATTCACAAACACAGTGTTCAGGCCCATCCCCCTCACGGGACGTAAACACAGGCCACACCAAAGAAGGGGAAAACACCATGGGCTCCCCCCCCCCCCCCCCAATTGTCTCATCTAAAGACAACCCATACACCACGGACTCAATTTGGGGGTCCACTACCAATACAAACATAGACACACAACAACAAGAACAACAACAGAATCAGGCAGGGTCAAGGCCCATCCCGAAACCAAGACCTAGACGGGTGCGCGCGCACACACCCGCCCACTCGAGGGAAAACCCCAAAGAGCCGTTAAAACCGACCTTCTTGAAGTACCCGGTCATAGTCGAAGATCTGGGTACGGGTCCCGCTACCATCAAGGGCCTCGGCCCAGTGACCGGGATGCGCCTATGGCAGAACGCCATAGGCGACATCGCGAGTCAGAGATCCCTGGCCGGCAACAGATTGTTGATAGGCTGTACCTCCGCCGAACAGCAAAACAGACTCTCCAATCTGAAACAAATCTCAAAAATAAATATCAAATGCTTCATACCAACAGCTTCCACGGAGGGGGTCATCAGACCCATCCCTCTGGAAGAAAACATTCAGGACCTCTTGCCATTGATCAAGAATGCAAAACATATATTAAGACTAAATAACCGAGATGGGTCCAAATCTAAAGCAGTGAAAATAACATTCAATGAACCCATGCTCCCCACTCAAATTAAAATCTGCGCTCAAACCTTTGAAGTTTCCCCCTTTGTTGCTCCAGTTAGAAAATGTAGAAAGTGTGCCCGGTTCGGACACTCGGCCGAGCAGTGCCGTTCAAAAAAGGAGACTTGCGCCAGGTGTGCCGAACCGGGCCACTCAGCACAGTCATGCACGAACACCAACAAGTGTGTGAACTGTGGAGGTCCCCACTCGGCGGCATATGGCGGATGTCCGCAATACCAGCTCCGCCTCCGCGCAAACAGAATTCGCGCGGAAGTGTTCATCCCTTATGCAGAAGCAATACGCCGGGCCAAATTTGCCCAGGAAAGCGAAATTTTGAAAAAACAAAACCCCCCATCTTCTCCTCTTTCACCCACAGTAGATCCTCTGTGGCAACAGGAGGACAGACAAAAGCCAAGTTACTCAAACGCAGTCAAAAATCAAAACTTCAAACTACCAGCTCTAAACCAGATTCATACCCAACAACCTACAAACCAATCTCTTCATACCCCAACTAACATGATTGAGACACCACAAAACCCCCAAGAAAAACAGCACACAAAACCAAAAACAACCCCCAAACTCAAACCCAAGAGACACCGAATTCTAAGCTCACAGGAGAGGGTACTCCGGAAAAAAGCCGAGTCGGCCAAGGCCGCCCTCCGGGAACAAATGACTAGTAATAAGATTGAGGAATTAATTTCCAAACAAATGGCCAAATTTACAACTGGTATCATGACTCAAGTCACAACATATATGGATAAAATAATGACAAACTTCACAGACAAACTGACAAAACATATACAAATAGAAAACCAAACTAGCCAGTCACCCACCTCCCCCCCTTCAACACAAGATACCACTTTAACAGATAATATTCATTCTAACGTTAAATCAACCTCAAATCAAACATCGACAGAGGTCATGGTGACCCAGATTTTAACACAATTTGCTAAAGCAAGAACCACGCAAAAACCCAGCCTCTTGCTAGACGGTATTCTCTCCCTTTTCCCCCCCTCCAGCGGCCAGCCGTCGGTGGGCCCGAAATCCAATTTATTTAGATTGGCAGAGCTCGCCTGCGGCTTGGCGGGAGGGGAGGGGACCCGTCAAAAGAGGGGCGCCTCCCAGTCCTACAAGAGATAGTGGCGGCGGTCTACGCACTTCAAATTTAATTAAAATATTAATAACTTCACACTACAGTACTCCCCACCCGTAAGGTTACTGTCCAAACTAAACATTTTGCAATGGAACTGCCGTGCCATTAACAAAACAGGCGATCACCTAATTCATTATTTATCATCAAACTCCAACACATACCACTTCATTTGCTTACAATCATTAAATACTAATTATTCTAGACTGCCACGCATTCAAGGCTATCATTATCCCCCATCAGTAAGCAACACAACAAGTAAAATATATACAGCTACTTATATTCACTTAAGTATACAATATAATGACATTCAGTCTCCTCAAGACAACATAACAGGTATTAGGTATGCAAATACCATTCAAACAAAAATAAATGGGAAAACAACTAACATTCTAAATTTATATTACCCCAAGGGGTATGACGCTGTAGACCGTCTAAATTGGCTTTCCTCCCTTTCTGACACTGTTTCCTGGGTGGTGGTGGGCGACTTTAACGCTCACCATCCTACCTGGGAATCATTCGGTACTACACCCAGTGGTGGGGGGGGGTTACTTCTCCAACAAATTAACGATTCCCATCTCATTCTTTTAAATGATGGGTCCTCTACAAGATTTCCGGACTCTACCAAACATAAACCTACTGCTATTGACCTAACTCTTGTTAGTCCTGACTTAGTGGTAAACCACGAATGGTACCCACTATCTGACACCTTAATGTCAGATCATAAACCTATTTTGATAACTTTTAACATCCAAATTCCACCCTCGTCTCAACCACATCAACATAGATATAATTATGATAAAGCAAACTGGCCTTTATTCCAGTCTATTCTTTCTAAACAACATAATGACAACATTTTTGATCTGGACTTAGAGACTCATTATGAAAATATAAGAACTTCTATTTTAAACGCATGTGATCTTTCTATACCAGCTCTAACAATTCAAAATAATTCCCGTCCATCCGCCAAACCATGGTGGAATGAAACAGTTAAGGAAGCTGTACGAAAGAAAAAGAAAGCATGCAACTATTTTGATTGTCACCCCTCCCCACCTAACCACGTTTCTAAAATCGAAGCAGAGAAACTCTGTGACGATGCAATAAACTTAGCAAAAAGAGAATATTTCAATACAGACGAGATCCTCGATTATCGAGATCTCGGTAAAGCATGGAAAAAAATTAATTATATCAATAATAAAGGCAAGGTATGGGAGCCTCGAGTTATGAAAGACAATATAGTAACTACTAATAATTTACAAACGGCAGAAGTCCTCGCAGACACATTTGCAAAAGCCAGTCAAACCGAATATCTTTCCACCGACGAACAAAATAGACGTAATTCTACCCCAATAATTTCTAAATCTAATAATAATTCACACTATATAAATGCTCCCCTCAAATTGACCGAGCTTGCTGGGTCCCTTTCTCAAATTAGAAAAGTTAATAAAGCAACAGGAGTTGATCCAATCTCCTATAGAATATTAAAAAAACTGCCCCCTTCTTTTCACGAGATTCTATTAAAATTTTACGCTAGATGTTGGGAGGGGGGGGAGGTGCCTTGCGCATGGAAAGAGGCACAGGTGGTGGGGGTCCTGAAGCCAGGAAAACCGGCTAGGGACCCCAAAAGTTACCGCCCTATCTCCCTCACCCCACACATTGGCAAGCTATACGAGAGAATCGTAAAAAACAGATTAGAATATTTTCTGGAAAAAAATAATATAATCCCCACAATCCAGGCAGGCTTTCGGAAACATAGATCCTGCATGGAACAAGTAGTCAGACTTACCTCCCATGTCAGAAAAGCACTAGCAAGAAAAAGGAAAGTCTTTGCCACCTTTTTTTATATAAAAGGGGCATACGACTCCGTCTGGCATGGGAGGCTATTAGAAAAAATCAGCAAGCTCGGTATTGAGGGCAACACATATAATTTCATCTATACTTTTTTGAAAGATAGATCTTTTAGAGTCAGGGTGGGCCAGTCTCTCTCTGCTAACCATAAAATGGACATGGGAGTTCCCCAGGGCAGCATCATTGCCCCCATTTTGTTTAATATTATGCTACACGACATCTCACAAATAAAATTTGAAGGCTGCCGAATCTCAATGTATGCAGATGACATTGCGATCTGGTCTCTGCCTACTGCACGAGGAGTCAGATACACCCTCGATCCTGAAATAGGTGTTCACCAACATAACACAAATTTAGTAGTACATTATCTAAACTTCAACGGATTTACTATCTCACCGCAAAAATGCGAATTCATGGTTTTTTCATCTAGCCCAGTTAAAAAAGATAACTTTAAAATTAAAATCCAAAACCAAATAAAAAAAACTCCCTCTTATGTTAAGTTCCTGGGAGTTCATCTTTCGAGAGATCTCTCATGGACTTGTCACATTACTCATTTAGTTAATAAAGCTACAAAAGCTCTGAATCTGATAAAAGTATTGAGCAGACAAAAATGGGCACAGGACCCCAAATTTCTTATATATCTGGTCAGGACCCTGGTCCGTAGCCGTTTAACTTACGGCATGGAAACATTTTACAATCTAACTAAATCGAATTTAACTGCACTACAAACCATTGAATTAAAAGCATTAAAAACAGCCCTGGGCCTCCCGTCCTTTGCAATAAACTATTTAGTTTACAGAGACATAGACTGGCTCCCCATTCATCTCTTAATTAAATACAATTGTGCTACCTTTCTAACCAGACTATATAGCACAAAAAACTTCACAAAGGAACAATTTTTTACTCAATTTTCAGATCCGTACTTTGCAACTTCACAAAAATCTGTTAAAAAATTTATTAACATTTATGATTTTGTTGAAAAATTATTTGAGAATGCAGGAGTGTCAATTGATGACACTGTGTTTTATCCTAAACATATTGTGCCACAGTGGGATTGGGACCCACCAAACTATGACACCTCACTACATCATGAATTCAATAAAGAGGAACAAATTAACCTATTAACAGTAGCCGCTAAACAAAAAATCCATAATTTTCAACACCAACTCTGTATATATACAGATGGTTCAAAACTAAATGGAAATAAAATAGGATGTGCTTTTGTAATACCAGACTTAAAATTTTTCAAACAATTCCAATTAAATTCAAATATCTCCATTTTTTCAGCAGAGCTCTGGGCCATCTTAGAAGCCCTTTCATACATCAATTACCTACCAAACCCCCCCTTTCAAATTGCTATCTTCTCAGATTCACTTTCTTCTATTTTTGCCCTGCAAGGAGAAAGCCACAACCGTCTAGAAGTCAAAAACGAAATAAAAAAACTAATACATCATCTCCATTTAAAAGGTAAAAAATTTACTTTAATATGGATCCCCTCCCACTGTGGCATTAGGGGAAACGATTTGGCAGACAGAGAGGCCAAGAAAGCCGCCTCCCACACATCTGGCGCCCCCGTTGATCTAGGCCTATCAATTGGAGAAATTAAGTCTCTCTTAATGGAGGGTGAGGGCGCTTGCTCTCTCCCCTCCACTGGTCACGTGACACAACCAGATCAACCAGGGGACCCTGACAGTAAGGCCGTGTCTCCGGTCACGACCCCTGTCAGGAGATCCAACTCCATCGACACTGTTCACAGTGCAAACAACATGCAAACAGACACTACTGATTTGGATTCACTGAACTCTAACAACAACAACAACCAAATCCCACAACCAGCTCACAAAAAACCACTAAACAGAACCTACCGAAACCAAACCCAACCCCAGCCCCCTCCCACCTTCGTGAAATACCCAGTGATCGTCCAGGACATGGGTACGGGCCCGGCCACCATTAGCGGCTTAGGGCCCCTCTCGCAAATGAAGCTCTGGTCCAACGCGATCGGTACCATCTTGAGCCAGAGACCCCTGGCAGGCAGTCGGTGGCTAATTGGATGCCATTCCACTGAACAACAAAACAAACTAGCCAAATTACAGTCAGTTTCACAAATACCAATCAAGTGCACCATTCCATCCGCAACCACCGAGGGGGTCATCAAGCCCATACCCCTCGGTGAAAACATTCAAGAGCTGTTGCCGTACATCCCTGATGCCAAATCAATCATGAGGCTCAAAAACAGGGACGGCACAGACTCCAAAGCTCTCAAGATCACCTTTGATAAGCCCATTCTTCCTAAAATCACAAACATATCTGTCACTGAGTACATCGTGTCCCCCTTTGTGGCCCCTGTCAGGAGGTGCAGGAAGTGCGCACGGCTTGGCCATAATATGGACCAGTGCCGTGCACCAAAGCACATCTGCACCAAGTGCGCCGGGCCCGGTCACGCAGCCAAAGACTGCGAGGCCGCTGTGGCCAAGTGCGTGAACTGCGGGGGCCCACACTCTGCAGCCTACAATGGCTGCCCACAATATCAGCTAAGATTACAAGCGAACAAAATTCGTGCAGAGGTCTTCATCACCTACGCTGAAGCGATCCGTAGGGCCAAATTGGCCCTAGAAGCAAACAGACAACACAAACAACTTCATCAAGCTCCCCCCTCCCCCCCCCCCCCCTGACGTAGACCCTTCGTGGCGACTACCCCCACAACAACAACAACAACAACCGACAATAAACACCTACGCACATGCCGTAACAAGGAAACCCCCCCAACAAAAAAACACCCCTGCCGTCTCACAAACCCAACCAACAGTGCAGAACAACACCCCCACCCCGAACCCCAACCAAATCCCCATCCCCCCCCCCCCCCTCCCCCCCCCTTGTCCCCACACCCCCTACAGCTCGTTTCTCAGTTCGCACCAGACTCTCCAGCACAGTAACAAGATCACTCAGAAAGAAAGCAAACAGAGCAAAACTTCACGCCACCCAAGAAGCAAACAAAAACAACATTGAAGACCTCATAACAGAAAAAATCAACTTACAAACAGCTACCATGATGGACAAACTGACGACCCACATGGACAAATTATTTAAAACCCACACAAAACAGACCCCACCACCGACACCCTCAAACCCCCCCATGCCCCCCCCCCCCCCACCCCAATGCCCCATCTTCCTCACCCCCACTACACCACTAAGCTCTGACAAATCTACTGCCGAAATCTTTATGATAGAGGTATTAAAACACTTTGCCAGGGCCAGAACGACCAACAAACCGAAACTACTCTTGGAGGGACTAGTCTCCCTCCTACCACCCTCTTGTAACCCCACCACAATCAACACGGGACCCGACAGTAAACTCATGAGGCTAGCCGAACTGGCCTGTGGAATTCCCGGGCCAGTAGGCCACGAGGGGAAGGGCAGGATGTCTTCGCAGTCATCCCGCAAATCGCAGCATCAAAAACCATAAACCCCATTCTAAAAATAACATCAGTATAGGAGTAACCCCCCTTTTTATAGTAACCGGCGCAGTCCCAAAATTTAGTGCCTTGCAGTGGAACTGCCGTTCCATTGCAAGGACCATTGACCACTTATTACACTTCCTACAAACTAATAAAACTAAATACCACCTACTATGTTTACAGTCCCTTAATATAAAATTCTCCGACATTCCTAAAATATCAGGTTATCAATACCCCCCCAACGTTAGCAATGAAAACGGTAAGGTTTACACAGCAACTTATATCAGTACCAACCAAATCTTTCCACCATAAAAAACATAGCAACCCAAAGTAATTACTATATATAGCCGGTCGCTTCAATCAGCGACATCATCTAGTTTCTGCGATGCGTGTATAACCTTATAGTTTTACGATCTACTGAAAAAATGGATAAGTCTAAATTTTACTTCCATTTATAAAACAGTAAAAAACAGATTTTATTAATAACTGTCAACAAGTCAGCTATAGATATGGGAGAACAAACCTACATCCTTCCAGAAAATATATACATGATCTGCGAAGCCAACTTTAGGAGATACTTAAATTTAACCCTTTTTCAAGATTTTATCTTAATAGTTTTAGACCATGGTGCCCTTTTCAGCACTGATGAATGGAAGATATTTGTTTGTGTGCAATAAAATACTCACCGGGAAACATAAAAATATGATATGCAATAATACATGCAAACATAAAACGCGAGGAGGTGCTGTGTCGTTTGGATGGAGCCCTTCCCACTGTGGCTCGTGGGGAACACCTGGCTGACGGGGCGCCAAAGTCGGCCGCCTCGGGCCTTTACAAAAGACGAACCCCTGGCAAACATCCACCCAACTTTCAGCGGGCTCCCAAAAACCGTGAAATGGACCTCACCTATGATGGGCCCGGGCCGCCGCGTACTTGCGAGATGGCTTGTCCCGCATCAGTCCACTCCTGGGACCCGCCTTGACCGGGGGGAGTCCTCCGGGACTTTCCCATTCACTCCTCTAATGACCGACTTGAAGAATTGAAAGCCGAAACAGAACAATGTTATTACTTTCAACCCTTCGGAGATACATTGTCAATGGATGGCCAAACATTTTTTCTCTTCCCAAAATTTATTATCCCCGTACTTATATGAAGGAAGAACTTAGCATTTTTAGTTAAATAGAAAGTAAACAGTCGCCTTCACTGTAAAATGAAAAATAATAAATTAACTATTCCTGAGAAACAATGAATGGACACCAAATAGGTTCATTTTAAAGGCCCTAAGCTCGGCCAATCAAAACGGACACGTTACTAAATAAATATAAAAACTGAAACATTGAAGCCCAGCCAAAATTTTATGGGACAACAGGGAGGGTTCCTCAACCGGACAGGGTCAGATCTTCAAATGAATTTTAACATGATTTTATACATGGCCCTCTCCTTTAACAGGATCATGGATGTCATGACTTTCGATATAATTTTGAACAGGATTATCCTCAGACTTATCAAATGCCTTTCCTTTTAGAACGGGTCAGCATCCATCCGAACTTTTAAGTTTCACCTTCGTTCTCAGTCACGCCCCAACGTTTTGTATTGTCTCCAGGGGTCCCAGCATACGTGGAACACCATGTCCTCTGAAACAATTTGTGCCTTCCCTCTTGAAGAGGACGGGGAATAGGGGTACACGTCCCAGTCCCTCCCCCCCCCCCAATCATGGGAGAATCGTTAACCTCCCTCACCAACCTATCCCACTCTAAACTTGGACTTGGACTCCCATGCTAGATTAAATATATCGCAACATATACAGGCCCATCTGCACGACATCGAGGGCGGGGGAGATTTTGTGGCCCCCCCCCCTCGGGACTCTGCATTTGGGTTCTAGTACAAACTTATTTTCTCTTCCCTTATTGCCTAAAACAACATACTGCACAGCCTTGCATAGGGAATTCCCATGCATTTCATTGGCCCTGGCAAAAAACAATAGAGAAAATCCTAATGTGTGGTAAAGACCTCTGTCACTAGCGTATATTCGCATATTTTTAAAACAAGGAAACTTACACTTTCTATTGGTCTCCACCATACACAAGGGTCCAAGATCATACATTGTCACTCAGCCATCTTCCACGGCTACCGATTGCCGGCCGGGTCTCTATGACACAAAAAAAAAAGAATATTTTAATTACAGCACAAATTTTAATATTGAAAATAATTTATCCAACTCACCTAGACCCCCCAAAGAACTCACCCAAAGATTACATATTTTATATCCCAATTCATATTTTACTTACCAACCTACCCGTCCCACCATACATTTTAACTAGCCTATAGATTGACAACGCAAAACATGGCCTCCCCTCCCTTCATTGCGAACTTATCGCAAAATACAGAGGTATCACAGAAAGAATGAAAGTATGAATGAATAAACCAGTAATTAGGCATTTTGCCCCACCTCACGTTCCGGGAACCTTTTTTACTTTCTTTTATTTTCACCCTTCTTTTCGTAGAGCTGATCTCCCCCTTGTTGGGGTGGGCCTGCGGGGGGTGCTGACGCAGGGATGGCCTGCGTATCGCTCCCCTCGCTTGTCTCGCCCCCTCATTGAGTGCTGAGACCCTCCGAAGGGTGACCCCCCCCCCCCCCCTTTCTTTCGTTGTTCCCGGAACACAATGTAAATAATAAACTCAAAATATAACTTTACCTTTTTTTAACCTAATTTAATCCCCGTATCCACGATGTAAATACCTTCCCCTGCTCTACTCCCCAGGGAAGTCCCAGGGGAGAGAGTTCTCTCCCCAGGTTGGATAATTTAAATAAAAATTTTATAAAATAGGGCCTTTGCCCCGTGATCTAAACTTTATAGTTCACAAATTTTGTAAATAGAAAATAATAATTTGTAAATACAAGTCTTTTAACATAAATAAAGGACAATTTTGTCTTTTAATAATAAAATAAAGCTTTTGGGATTTTAAATTCGTAGCCCTGAATTTTAAACTTTATCGGTTGTTTCGGTCAGCCCAGACAAGAATGCTTTTTATAATTTTATATAATCACCCTAAATCTATTTTTACAATTTCATTTAACAAACGAACTTCGGTTCCTAAAATAATTTTAAACCCGAACTTCGGTTCCCGTCACAATCATCTTAAGTGAATTTTACCCTTAATACACATTCCCATATCCCGCTAAGAGAACCATCCCCCCCCACCACTATATGTTCGTCCACGTTCTGTCCTTCATGTGTCCTGTATCTATATTTTATCTTTATTTACCCTCCTATGTTTACACCCAACTAATACAAATGTCCCATATGTGCCTTCCCGGGTCGAGAGGACGTAAAACACCAAAATTATTACTACTTATATCAGTACCAACATTAAATACCATTCAGTCCCCTCCCCACTAGTTACCGATGACAACACAGTCTATTCCAATACTATTCAAACACAAGTCAATGGCACCACAACCAACTTCGTAAATATTTACTTTCCAAAAGGCTATAACGCCAATGCCACTTGTGACTGGCTATCCTCACTCCCCAATTCGGTCTCCTGGGTAGTGGTGGGAGACTTTAACGCTCACCACCCTGCCTGGGAGGCCTTCAACTCCAGGACCGATCCTGGAGGTACAAAACTTTTTAACGAAATAAATAACTCTGACTTAGTATTATTAAACGACGGCTCTTCCACTAGATTCCCAGATAGCTCCAAACAGAAACCCTCCGCTATTGATTTATCAACTTAGTTATAATTTAAATATTAAACAATAACACTTGTTTCCCCTAACTTTGTAGTCAGTCACGAGTGGTATCCCTTTTCGGACACATTATTTTCTGACCACAAACCTATTTCCATCGAATTCAACGTCTCCCACGAAGAACCAATTAATACACAAAAACAACAACCCAAATACAATTTAGATAAAGCCAACTGGCACCTTTATAGATCCCTTTTGAATAAATTTAACGTAGATAATATTATAGACAGTAACTTAGAAACATACTACGATAACGTTAGAAAAACAATATTACAAGCCTGCGAAAAATCAATTCCTGTCCTTCCCCCGTTTGACAACAACAAACCAAGGGCAAAGCCATGGTGGAACCCAACAGTCAAACAGGCAGTGCAGGCCAAAAAGAAGGCCTGCAACTATTTCGATCTGCACCCCACCCCCCCCAACCATACCCTAAAACTGGAAGCAGAATCCCACTGCGATGATTTAATTAACGAAGCCAAAAGAAATTATTTTAACTCTAACGAAGACATTATCGATTATAAAGACTTAAGCAAAGCTTGGAAAAAACTTAAACAGATTAATTCGAAGAAAACTGTATGGGAGCCCAGAGTCCTTAAAAACAACAAACTCACTACAAATAACTTAGATACGGCTAACACCCTGGCAGAAACATTCGCCCAAGCAAGCCAAACTAAATATTTACCTACAAAAGAAAAAATTAAGCGTCAAAGCGACCCCCATCATACAAAATCACATGATAATTCTCATTACATTAATGCCCCTCTGAAAATTACCGAGGTTGCTGCATCCATCAATGCAATCAAAAAAATCAGTAAAGCTACAGGAGATGACCCTATCTCCTACAAATTAATAAAAGAACTCCCACAATCCTTTCACAAAATTTTACATGATTTCTACTCCAAGTGTTGGGAAGGGGGTTCCGTCCCCCATGCTTGGAGGGAGGCACAAGTAATTGGGATCCGAAAGCCAGGAAAACCGGCCAAGGATCCCAAAAGCTACCGCCCTATCTCCCTCACCCCACACTTGGGGAAAATTTACGAGCGTATCGTAAAATATAGACTAGAATACTTTTTGGATAAAAACAATATTATTCCCAAATTTCAAGCAGGGTTCCGTGCACATAGAAACTGCATGGAACAAGTAGTAGGACTCACCTCCCATGTCAGACGCTCCTTCGCCCGCCGCAGAAAAGTCCTGGCCACCTTTTTTGACATAAAAGGGGCCTACGACTCAGTCTGGCATGGGAGACTCCTTGATAAACTCAGCAACCTCGGTATAGAGGGTAATACATTCAACTTCATACTGTCCTTCTTACATAACCGTAGCATGAGAGTGAAGGTGGGCCAGTCTGTGTCGATGTCCCATCAACTTGACATGGGAGTGCCCCAGGGCAGTGTTATAGCCCCCATACTTTTCAACATTATGGTCCATGATATCTATAAATTAAAACTGCAAAACTGTAAGATATCTATGTACGCCGATGACATCGCGATCTGGTCTATTAAAACACCCCCAGGCAAACAACACAGCTTAAATTCTGCCCTACAAATCCACCAATCCAACACTAATCAAATAACGGAATACCTACACAGTAACGGGTTCACAGTTGCCCCCCAAAAATGCGAGTTTATGGTTTTCTCCACAACAAAAGTTCAACCCACCTCAATTAAAATAGACAACGTCACTAAGTTAGCAGTAACATCGGTCAAATTTCTTGGCGTGATTCTAAATTATAACTTATCTTGGAATAACCATATTAACCACTTAACCCAAAAAGCTCATCAAGCACTCAATTTCATCAAAGTCATTTCGAGACAACCATGGGCTAAAGATCCCAAATTTCTAACTCACCTAGTACGTACATTAGTACGTAGTAGACTAACTTATGGCATGGAAGCCTTTTACTCCCTGTCCACACAAAACTTAATAACTCTCCAACGTTTCGAAACTAAAGCCCTAAGGACTGCCCTGGGCCTCCCTAGTTATGCAATAACACTCTTGATATACAGAGACATAGACTGGACCCCACTGACACACCTAATCAAACTTAACTGCGCATCACTTTTAGTCCGCCTGTATGCAACAAACCATTTTTCCGAAGACGAATTTCTTACATCCTTTTCCGAACCATATCACACCTTTTCAAAAAAATACGCAAAATTTAAAAACATCTACGATTACACCCAAGACTTACTAAATAAAATACCCCTTAATAATATCGCAGCCTTCCCCCAGCACAGACCCCCACAGTGGGATTGGGATCCTCCAGACATAGATATTAGTCTCCACCATCTTTACAATAAGGAAAACGACATAAATTATCTTACAGTAGCAGCAAAAGAAAAAATACACAACTTACAACACTATCTCTCCATATATACCGACGGTTCACTCTTAAATCCAAATCAAATAGGGTGCGCCTTCCATATCCCCAGTTTGAAAATCTACAAGTCCTTTCAACTTAATAGTAATATCTCCATTTTTTCCGCCGAACTTTGGGCCATTCTCGAAGCACTGGTTTTTATTAACGACCTACCAAACTCCCCATTTCAAATCGTTATATTCTCAGACTCCCTCTCCTCAATAAAAGCACTAATTGGTCAAAACCACAACCGCGCTGAAATTAAATACGAAATTAGAAAATTAATACATCAACTACATCTTAGAGGCACTCAAGTCCTTCTAGTATGGATCCCATCTCACTGTGGGCTGGTCGGGAACGAGCTGGCCGACAGAGATGCAAAGTCGGCCGCCTCGGGTCTCTCCGGCAACACAGTCTCTATAAAACTGTCAGTGGGTGAGGCCAAAACCTTAATAAAAAAATCCATACACCAGGAGTGGGTGAAAGAACTGGAACAATATGCCAAAGCCCACTCCTGGGATCCTAAAATTGTTAAAGGGGGACTGTTCCTTCCCATCCCTTCCAAAAAACAATCTTTAATTTTTCGATTACGAACAGGGTCCACTAACTGCAAATATAAAAATCTGCCCTGTGAATGTAATAACATCTTGGACCTTGAACATCTATTTACCCCCTGTACCCAAATTCAAAACCAATTCTCAACATTTCTGGAAAAAATTATAGCGTTAAATATCCCCTTCACTCAAAAATCTATTCTCACTTACGGCCCACAGGGATGGTCCCCCCTCATGATGTTTGCAGAGGCCATAATGAGTTCCTCATTTGGCTACAATTTTTAACAGCATTTAACTAAAATCTGAAACACAAATCTTTTTCATCCGTGAGGGAGGGGTCCCCCCCCACAGCGGTCCGCGCACCTGCCCACACTCCACCGCCCTGCTGCCCCCCCCCCCCACCTGATTTTAATACGCAGCACGCTATTCCACTAGTGCTGGCTCTATTGAGCATCCCTTCTTTTTACTCCCTTCCCCCCGGTGGACGGGTGCGCGGCCCGACCTCCGGGGGGGTGCCTTCGTAGCCGTCACGCCACAGCGTCGCGCCATGTCGCCTGGGGTCCCTCCGCAGCCGTGCAGGACCCCCGCATACGGCGCCTTCCCTCTGTCTGGGGCGGGGAGGAGGGGTCCCTCTCCCTCCCTCCCCCCGCCCCAGTCATGGGAGAATCGTTAACCTCCCTCACCAACCTATCCCACTCTAAACTTGGACTTGGACTCCCATACTATGTCAAATATAAAACAATATAAACAGGCCCATCTGCACGACATCGAGGGCGGGGGGGATTTTGTGGCCCCCCCCCCCCCTCGGGACTCTGCATTTGGGTTCTGTTATAAACTAATTTCAATCTGCCTTACTGCCTAAATAACAACATACTGCACAGCACCGCATAGGGAATTCCCATGCATTTCATTGGCCTTGGCAAATCCAATAGAGAAATCCCAGCTGTGTGGTAAAGACCTCTGTAACTAGCGTATATTCGCATATTTTTAAACACAAACTTAGTTTCCATCATCCTCTTCACCATACATAATCCAATCCCTTCTACACTCAGCCATCTTCCACGGCTGCCGACTGCCGGCCAGGTCTCCATGAAAACAAACATTTTTTATCACAGCACAAGTTTTAACATTGAAAATATTTTATCCAATACCCCTGACCCCCCAAAGAACTCACCCCAAAGACTACAAATTTTATATCCCAATCAACATTTTATTTCATCAACCTACCCGTCCCACCATACATTTTAACTAAGCCTATAGATTGACTGGGTGGCCTCCCCTTCCAGCTGCGAACTTATCGCAAAATACAGAGGTATCACAGAAAGAATGAAAGTATGAATGAATAAATCAGTAATTAGGCATTTTGCCCCACCTCACGTTCCGGGAACCTTTTTCTTTCTTTTATTTTCACCCTTCCTTTCGTAGAGCTGATCTCCCCCTTGTTGGGGTGGGCCTGTGGGGGGTGCTGACGCAGGGATGGCCTGCGTATCGCTCCCCTCGCTTGTCTCGCCCCCTCATTGAGTGCTGAGACCCTCCGATCCCCCCCCCCCCCCCCCCTATTCTTTCGTTGTTCCCGGAACACAATGTAAATAATAAACTCAAAATATAACTTTACCTTTTTTTAATAAAATGAATAACTATCCACGATGTAAATACCTTCCCCTGCTCTACTCCCCAGGGAAGTCCCAGGGGAGAGAGTTCTCTCCCCAGGTTGGATAATTTTAAACTTTTTATAAAATAGGGCCTTTGCCCCGTGATCTATTTTATAGTTCACAAATTTTTGTAAATAGACTAAATAAACACCTGTAAATACAAGTCTTTTAACATAAATAAAGGACAGTTTTGTCTTTTAATAATAAAATAAAGCTTTTGGAGTTTTTAAACCCCGTAGCCCTGAATTTTAAACTTTATCGGTTGTTTCGGTCGACCCAGACAAGACTTTTGAATTTTATATAACACCTTACTATTTTACAATTCATTTAACACGAACTTCGGTTCCAAAATTATTTTAAGCCCGAACTTCGGTTCACAATCATCTCAAATGATTATTTTAAACTTGATAGCTAAGAGAATTCCCCCCCCCCACCACTATATGTTCGTCCACGTCCTGTCCTCATGTGTCCTGTGATGTTTTATCTTTATTTACCCATACCCAACTAATACACATGTCCCATATGTGCCTTCCCGGGTCGAGAGGACGTAAAACACCAAAATTACTACTACTACGCCATTTTTATTTCCTTTTTAGCATCACCACCACTCACTGTCTAGCCGCCGAACAGAACGGTCGCAGCTCAGCCACGAGAGAAAAAAGAAAGGAAGGAAATCAAGCCACGCTTCACGCCAAGCACGAAATAGGGTGAGCAGCTACCACTGCCTCGCCCCACCACTACGCCACGCTTCAAGCCGAGCAAAAAAGAAAGGGGAGAGCAGCTACCACTAGGCTTAGGCCTTTCTGCTTCTTCCCGTTCACTTCAACTGGAGGCCAACCCAACACGAAGAAAGAGAGAGCTACGCTATCAATATCTACGCCACTACGCCTCTACGCCTCTACGCTACCCACGAGGCGCCCCCCTGAGGGCCTTTTCCTCCTGCCGTTTTTTCTAAACAAAGTCAGTATTCAAAAACTCGAGTCAGACTTGAGTCCCAAATTAACTTTTGGGCCTATCTTTCATAACTGCTACTAGTTCTAGTTACGTTCTCTCTTTCCAGGTTGGCACCCTTTATACCCCCTTTGTGTATATTTTTTCTAACCAACTTTTTACCTCAAACCCTTATGATTTTTCCCATGTCTTTTGTTTATTGATTATATAGTTACGAAAGTGTGAAACTGTGATCGAACAAAAACAATGAGCTCAAAACAGAACACAGGAGGGGGGGATGACCCCCCCGACCCCCAAACAGTCAGGGAGTCACCTCAGTCTCCCAGTCCCAGTGACAACACAGAGAAAGAAATTTACGTTGACGAAACAGTCATAGATATGTATTCCCCCACGGAGCCCTCCACAGAGGAGGTTTTCACTCTCACTTCATCAACGAGAAAAAGACTTAGGAGAGTGGGCTCAGACACTAGCCCCTCCAAACTCCCCAAAAAAACCAAAGAAGTGTTCGCGGCCATGGAGGGTGAGGATGAGGGCGTTCGCCCCCCCCCCCCCCCCCCTCTGGCCCTGAACAACAAAAACAATCAACTCAAGAAAGAGACCAAGACAGTGAGGCAGTGTCACTTATCACGACCCCTGTCAGACGCTCAAATAGCGCAGACACCATCATTAGCGCAGACAACAACTCACAAACAAACAGCGCAGTACCCCCCACTAGGGACAACCCACAAAACCAACAACCCCCAAACAAAAACAAAAACAAACCCTTCAGAAACCCAAACCTGCTACAACCCCCACCAACTTTCGTTAAATACCCTGTGATTGTCCAAGATCTAGGCACAGGCCCCGCTACTATCAACGGATTGGGCCCACTCTCACAAATGAAGCTATGGTCCAACTCCATTGGAGTCATTCTTAGCCAAAGACCCCTTGTTGGCAGTCGGTGGCTGATTGGATGCCAATCAGCAGAGCAACAAAACCGCCTAGCAAACACGAAGTATCTAAAATACCCATCAAATGCACAATACCATCAGCTACCACCGAGGGGGTGATAAAACCGATACCCCTCGGTGAAAATATACAAGACCTGCTCCCCTACATCAAAGATGCCAAGTCCATCATGCGGTTGAAAAACCGTGATGGCTCAGAATCCAAAGCTCTAAAAATAACTTTCGATAAACCCATCCTGCCCAAGATCATTCAAATTTCAATCACTGAGTTTATCGTTCACCCCTTCGTGGCCCCCGTCAGACGATGCCGAAAGTGTGCACGGCTTGGGCACAACATCGACCAATGCCGTGCACCCAAACACATATGCACAAAGTGCGCCGGGCCCGGCCACGCAGCCAAAGACTGCGTGGCCCACACAGCCAAATGTGTAAACTGCGGGGGCCCCCATTCGGCAGCCTACAATGGCTGCCCACAGTTTCAGATAAGACTAAAAGCCAACAAAATTAGGGCCGAGGTCTTCATAACATATGCGGAAGCCATACGCAGGGCCAAAGTGGCCCTCGAAGCTGAAAACCAACATAAACAACTTCATCAAACCCCCCCCTCCCCCCCACCCGAAGTAGATCCCTCATGGCGTCTCCCCCCCCCCAAACAACAACAACAACAGCCCACGATCACATACGCCCATGTCACTGCAAGACAAACAGCACAACGAGCAAACATCTCAACCCACTCACACACACAAGCCACACCTGACATCAACCCTACACCAAATCCCAACCAAACCCCTCTTCCCCCCCCCCCCCCCCCCTCCCCCCTGGCCCAAAATCACCCACTGTCCGCTTCCCAGTCCGTTCTAGATTATCTAGTGCGGTCACCAGGAAATTACGCAAGAAAGCCAATCAAGCTAAACAACAAGCTACCCAACAAGCCAATCACGACAGAATCGATGACATCATCACACAAAAAATCCAACAACAAACTGCCACTATGATGAATAAGATCACTACGCACATGGACGAACTTTTCAAGTCCTACAAAAACCAAACAGCGACCATTCCACCCCCCACGCCCTCAGTACCCCCCCCCCCCCCCCCCCCACCCAATCTTTCCCCACCCCCACCTCCAAACCAACCAACGACAAATCTACCGCAGAGGTCTTTATGACCGAAATACTTAAACAGTTCGCCAGGGCCAGAGCCACAAACAAACCAAAACTTCTCTTGGAGGGACTAGTTTCCCTCCTTCCATCTTCCTGCGACCCTACAAACATCGTTATGGGTCCCGGCAGTAGCCTTATGCAACTTGCCGAGCTAGCTTGCGGAATTCCGGGGGCTAGCAGTCTAGAGGTTAAGGGTAGGGTGTCGTCACAGTCATCCCGGAAATCCCAATTAAATAAAATCTAACCCCAAACTCTAAATATAGTATCAGTATCGTAATAACCTCCCTTTTCTTAACTTATTATGGCAGGTCCAAAATTTAATATCTTGCAGTGGAACTGTCGTTCCATTGCAAGAACAATAGACCATCTATTACACTTTCTACACACTAATAAGATTAAATATCATTCTATGCTTACAATCATTAAATAATAATTTTTCTGATCTTCCGAAAATACATGGCTACCAATACCCCCCTAGTGTCAGCAACGAAAATGATAAGGTCTACACAGCAACATACGTAAGTCAACATACTAAATATCTTCCAATTACATCACCAATTGCCACTAATAATGACACCATCTATTCTAACACTATACAAGTTACAATCAACGGCACCACAACAAATTTATTAAATATCTACTTTCCTAAGGGCTACCAATCTAATACCACTCGTGACTGGATGTCCTCCCTTTCTAATTCCGCCTCCTGGGTAGTGGCGGGGGATTTTAATGCCCACCACCCTGCCTGGGAGGCCTTCAATTCCTACTCCGACTCAGTAGGTAACCAATTATTTAACGAGATTATACACTCAGACCTAATACTCCTTAATGATGGTTCAGCCACAAGATTTCCTGACAGTCCCAAACACAAACCAACCGCCATTGATTTAACTTTAGTCTCCCCCAACCTTATAGCTAGTCACGAGTGGTATCCCTTTTCCGACACACTATTCTCTGACCACAAACCTATCTCAATTGAATTTAACGTCCCACATGAAGAAATCAATAGAACAGAAAAACAAACACCAAGATACAACTTCGATAAGGCCAACTGGCATCTTTTCCGATCATTTTTACACAAATATAATATTGATAATTTGATACACACTGACTTAGAAACTTACTATAGTAATATTAGAAAAACCATATTGCAGGCCTGTGACAAAGCTGTGCCTGCACTCCCCCTGTTTGCACCCGATAAGCCTACTGCCAAACCATGGTGGAATAGCACGGTCAAACAGGCGGTGCAGGCCAAAAAGAAGGCCTGCAATCGTTATGATTTACACCCCTCCCCCCCAACTATATTCTTAAATTAGAAGCCGAGAGTCACTGTGACGACATCATAAATGAAGCTAAAAGAGAATTTTTTAATAGTAACGAAGATATTTTAGATTATAAAGACCTTAGTAAAGCATGGAAAAAACTTAGAATAATGAATACGAAACACTATGTAAGGGAGCCCAGAGTCCTCAAAAACAACACACTAACAACCAATAATTTCGATACAGCCAATACCTTGGCGGAGACTTTCGCTCAGGCCAGCCAGACAAAGTTCCTCCCCACTAAAGACAAAATCAAACGCCAAAGTAATCCTCATCATACAAAATCAGACAACAACTCTCACTATATTAACGCCCCTCTGAAAATTGCCGAGGTTGCTGCTTCCATTAACTTAATTAAAAAAACTAGTAAAGCTACAGGAGAAGATCCTTTCTCCTACAAACTAATAAAAGAACTCCCCCACTCATTTCATACCATTTTACATAACTTTTACTCCAAGTGTTGGGATGGGGGAACTGTCCCCCAGGCGTGGAGGGAGGCACAGGTCATTGGGGTCCTCAAGCCAGGAAAACCGGCTAGGGACCCCAAGAGCTACCGCCCCATCTCCCTCACACCTCACTTGGGCAAAATTTACGAGCGTATCGTAAAAAATAGACTAGAATATTTTCTAGACAAAAATAATATCATCCCCACTTTCCAGGCAGGATTCCGTCCCCATAGAAACTGTATGGAGCAAGTAGTAAGACTTACCGCCCATGTCAGACGCTCCTTTACACGTCGTAAGAAGGTCCTAGCCACATTTTTTGATATCAAGGGAGCCTACGACACCGTCTGGCATGGGAGGCTCCTAGATAAACTCAGCAGCCTCGGCATAGAGGGCAACACATTTAATTTCATCCTCTCTTTTCTACATAACCGCAGCCTAAGAGTTAAGGTGGGCAAATCCCTGTCGATGTCCCACCAACTTGATATGGGAGTGCCCCAGGGCAGCATCATAGCCCCCATCCTATTTAACATCATGGTACACGATATTCATAAATTAAAATTAGAAAACTGCAAGATATCGATGTACGCAGACGACATAGCCATATGGTCCATTAACACCCCTCCTGGAAACTATTACAGCTTAGATCCCTTTATACTGATACATCAAACTAACATCAATAAAATAACTAACTATTTACATACCAACGGATTCACCGTCGCCCCCCAAAAGTGCGAATTTATGTTTTTTTCTACTACTAAAACGAACAATATCACCGTTAAAATCGACAATATTATTAAAACACCTACACCCACTGTCACATTTCTAAGAGTTGTCTTATCTTACAACCTTCAATGGAACACACATATCCAACATCTAATTAAAAAATCCAATAAAGCCCTTAATCTTATAAAAATCCTATCCTATCAAAAATGGGCTAAAGACCCCAAATTCCTTACATACCTAGTTAGATCATTAATTCGCTCTAGATTAACTTACGGAATGGAAGTTTTTTACTCCCTTTCTAAATCAAATTTAACTAAACTCCAATGTTTCGAAGTAAAAGCCCTTAAAACTGCCCTGGGCCGTAGATGCTCTATGCTATTATGCCCTAATATACCGAGACATCGACTGGGTTCCCCTTGCTCACATGATTATGTGTGTAAGATGCCTACGTATATGTGTAGATGCTCTACGTATATGTGTAGATGCTCTACGTATATGACCAGATTCCCTACGTATGTGCGTAGATGCTCTACGTATTCGTGTAGATGCTCTACGTATGTGTGTATTATGCTCTACGTATTTACTGTAGATGCTCATACCAATTTTACAATCTAAGTGTGGTAGGTGCTCTACGTAACATCGTACCCTTGCCCCAACATAGACCCCCTACGTATGTGTGTAGATGCTCTACGTATTGTGTAGATGCTCCTATAGATGCTCTATATGTGTAGATGCTCTACGTATGTGTGTAGATGCCCTACGTATATGTGTAGATGCTCTACGTATATGTGTAGATGCCCTACGTATGTGTGTAGATGCCCTACGTATATGTGTAGATGCTCTACGTATGTGTGTAGATGCTCTACGTATATGTGTAGATGCTCTACGTATGTGTAGATATGTGTGTAGATGCTCTACGTATGTGTGTAGATGCTCTACGTATGTGTGTAGATGCTCTACGTATGTGTGTAGATGCCCTACGTATATGTGTAGATGCCCTACGTATATGTGTAGATGCTCTACGTATGTGTGTAGATGCTCTACGTATATGTGTAGATGCTCTACGTATATGTGTAGATGCCCTACGTATATGTGTAGATGCTCTACGTATATGTGTAGATGCTCTACGTATGTGTGTAGATGCTCTACGTATATGTGTAGATGCCCTACGTATGTGTGTAGATGCTCTACGTATGTGTGTAGATGCTCTACGTATATGTGTAGATGCCCTACGTATGTGTGTAGATGCTCTACGTATGTGTGTAGATGCTCTACGTATGTGTGTAGATGCCCTACGTATATGTGTAGATGCCCTACGTATGTGTGTAGATGCTCTACGTATGTGTGTAGATGCCCTACGTATATGTGTAGATGCTCTACGTATATGTGTAGATGCCCTACGTATGTGTGTAGATGCTCTACGTATGTGTGTAGATGCTCTACGTATGTGTGTAGATGCCCTACGTATATGTGTAGATGCCCTATGTATGTGTGTAGATGCTCTACGTATGTGTGTAGATGCCCTACGTATGTGTGTAGATGCTCTACGTATATGTGTAGATGCCCTACGTATATGTGTAGATGCTCTACGTATGTGTGTAGATGCTCTACGTATGTGTGTAGATGCCCTACGTATATGTGTAGATGCTCTACGTATGTGTGTAGATGCCCTACGTATGTGTGTAGATGCCCTACGTATATGTGTAGATGCTCTACGTATATGTGTAGATGCTCTACGTATGTGTGTAGATGCTCTATGTATGTGTGTAGATGCCCTACGTATATGTGTAGATGCTCTACGTATATGTGTAGATGCTCTACGTTTATTTGTGTAGATGCTCTACGTATATGTGTAGATGCTCTACGTATATGTGTAGATGCCCTACGTATGTGTGTAGATGCTCTACGTATATGTGTAGATGCTCTACGTATGTGTGTAGATGCCCTACGTATTTGTGTAGATGCTCTACGTATGTGTGTAGATGCCCTACGTATGTGTGTAGATGCTCTATGTATGTGTGTAGATGCTCTACGTATATGTGTAGATGCCCTACGTATGTGTGTAGATGCCCTACGTATGTGTGTAGATGCCCTACGTATAGGTGTAGATGCCACTACGTATATGTTTAGATGCCCTACGTATATGTGTAGATGCCTACGTATGTGTGTAGATGCTCTACGTATGTGTGTAGATGCTCTACGTATATGTGTAGATGCCCTACGTATATGTGTAGATGCCCTACGTATATGTGTAGATGCTCTACGTATATGTGTAGATGCCCTACGTATATGTGTAGATGCTCTACGTATATGTGTAGATGCCCTACGTATATGTGTAGATGCTCTACGTATGTGTGTAGATGCTCTACGTATATGTGTAGATGCCCTACGTATATGTGTAGATGCTCTACGTATATGTGTAGATGCTCTACGTATGTGTGTAGATGCCCTACGTATGTGTGTAGATGCTCTACGTATGTGTGTAGATGCTCTACGTATGTGTGTAGATGCCCTACGTATATGTGTAGATGCTCTACGTATATGTGTAGATGCCCTACGTATATGTGTAGATGCCCTACGTATGTGTGTAGATGCTCTACGTATGTGTGTAGATGCCCTACGTATATGTGTAGATGCCCTACGTATATGTGTAGATGCCCTACGTATGTGTGTAGATGCCCTACGTATATGTGTAGATGCTCTACGTATATGTGTAGATGCCCTACGTATGTGTAGATGCTCTACGTATGTTTGTAGATGCTCTACGTATGTGTGTAGATGCTCTACGTATGTGTGTAGATGCCCTACGTATATGTGTAGATGCTCTACGTATGTGTGTAGATGCCCTACGTATATGTGTAGATGCTCTACGTATGTGTGTAGATGCCCTACGTATGTGTGTAGATGCCCTACGTATGTGTGTAGATGCCCTACGTATATGTGTAGATGCTCTACGTATATGTGTAGATGCTCTACGTATGTGTGTAGATGCTCTACGTATATGTGTAGATGCTCTACGTATGTCGTGTGTAGATGCCCTACGTATGTGTGTAGATGCCCTACGTATATGTGTAGATGCCCTACGTATATGTGTAGATGCTCTACGTATATGTGTAGATGCCCTACGTATGTGTGTAGATGCTCTACGTATGTGTGTAGATGCTCTACGTATGTGTGTAGATGCTCTACGTATGTGTGTAGATGCCCTACGTATGTGTGTAGATGCCCTACGTATGTGTGTAGATGCTCTACGTATATGTGTAGATGCCCTACGTATGTGTGTAGATGCTCTACGTATATGTGTAGATGCTCTACGTATATGTGTAGATGCCTACGTATGTGTGTAGATGCCCTACGTATGTGTGTAGATGCTCTACGTATGTGTGTAGATGCCCTACGTATATGTGTAGATGCTCTACGTATGTGTGTAGATGCCCTACGTATATGTGTAGATGCTCTACGTATATGTTGTAGATGCCCTACGTATATGTGTAATATGCCCTACGTATGTGTGTAGATGCTCTACGTATGTGTGTAGATGCCCTACGTATATGTGTGTAGATGCCCTACGTATGTGTGTAGATGCTCTACGTATATGTGTAGATGCCCTACGTATGTGTGTAGATGCCCTACGTATGTGTGTAGATGCCCTACGTATGTGTGTAGATGCCCTACGTATGTGTGTAGATGCCCTACGTATGTGTGTAGATGCTCTACGTATGTGTGTAGATGCCCTACGTATATGTGTAGATGCCCTACGTATGTGTGTAGATGCTCTACGTATATGTGTAGATGCCCTACGTATGTGTGTAGATGCTCTACGTATGTGTGTAGATGCTCTACGTATATGTGTAGATGCCCTACGTATGTGTGTAGATGCTCTACGTATGTGTGTAGATGCCCTACGTATATGTGTAGATGCTCTACGTATGTGTGTAGATGCCCTACGTATATGTGTAGATGCCCTACGTATGTGTGTAGATGCTCTACGTATATGTGTAGATGCCCTACGTATATGTGTAGATGCTCTACGTATGTGTGTAGATGCTCTACGTATGTGTGTAGATGCCCTACGTATGTGTGTAGATGCCCTACGTATGTGTGTAGATGCTCTACGTATGTGTGTAGATGCCCTACGTATGTGTGTAGATGCTCTACGTATGTGTGTAGATGCACTACGTATATGTGTAGATGCCCTACGTATGTGTGTAGATGCTCTACGTATGTTTGTACGATGCCCTACGTATGTGTGTAGATTCTCTACGTATGTGTGTAGATGCTCTTACGTATATGTGTAGATGCTCTACGTATGTGTGTAGATGCCCTACGTATGTGTGTAGATGCTCTACGTATGTGTGTAGATGCCCTACGTATTTGTGTAGATGCTCTACGTATTAGTGTGTAGATGCCTCTAAGTATGTGTGTAGATCCCTACGTATATGTGTAGATGCCCTACGTATGTGTGTAGATGCCATCTACGTATGTGTGTAGATGCTCTACGTATATGTGTAGATGTCCGTACGTATGTGTGTAGATGCTCTACGTATATGTGTAGATGCTCTATGTATATGTGTAGATGCCCTACGTATGTGTGTAGATATGCTCTACGTTATGTGCTGTAGATGCCGCTACGTATGTGTGTATATGCCACTAAGTATATGTGTAGATTTGCCTACGTATGTGGGTAGATGCTACCTTATTCGTGTAGATGCTGTATGTGTAGATGCCCTACGTATATGTGTAGATGCCCTACGTATGTGTGTAGATGCTCTACGTATATGCGTAGATGCTCTACGTATGTGTGTAGATGCCCTACGTATGTGTGTAGATGCTCTACGTATATGTGTAGATGCTCTACGTATATGTGTAGATGCTCTACTTATGTGTGTAGATGCTCTACGTATGGTGTGTAGATGCCCTACGTATGTGTGTAGATGCTCTACGTATGTGTGTAGATGCTCTACGTATGTGTGTAGATGCTCCTACGTATGTGTGTAGATGCCCTACGTATATGTGTAGATGCCCTACGTATATGTGTAGATGCTCTACGTATGTGTGTAGATGCTCTAGGTATATGTGTAGATGCCTAGGTTGGGGCGTAGCTGCGCTACGTATATGTGTAGATTCTCTACGTTTATTTGTAGATGCTCTACGTTTTTTTGTAGATTCTCTACGTATGTGTGTATTTGCTCTATGTATGTGTGTAGATGCCTACGTATATGTGGGTTGAGAGCCCTAAGGTGTTATTTGTGTGTAGATGCTCTACGTTTGTGTGAAGATGCCCTACGTATGTGTGTAGATTCTCTATGTATATGTTTAGATGCCGTCGTAGAGTGGTAAATGTTTTACCTATGTGTGTAGACAATGCTCTACGAATGTTGTGGAAATGCCTAACGTATGTGTTAGATGCCGCTACGTATATGTGTACAATGCCCTACGTATGATGGTGGTAGATGGATCTACGTATTGTGTAGATGCTCTACGTATATGTGTAGATGCCCTACGTATGTGTGTAGATGCCCTACGTATGTGTGTAGATGCTACGTATGTGTGTAGATGCCCTACGTATATGTGTAGATGCCCTACGTATGTGTGTAGATGCCCTACGTATATGTGTAGATGCCCTACGTATGTGTGTAGATGCTCTACGTATGTGTGTAGATGCCCTACGTATATGTGTAGATGCTCTACGTATATGTGTAGATGCCCTACGTATGTGTGTAGATGCTCTACGTATGTGTGTAGATGCCCTACGTATATGTGTAGATGCCCTACGTATGTGTGTAGATGCCCTACGTATGTGTGTAGATGCTCTACGTATATGTGTAGATGCCCTACGTATATGTGTAGATGCTCTACGTATATGTGTAGATGCCCTACGTATGTGTGTAGATGCCCTACGTATGTGTGTAGATGCTCTACGTATATGTGTAGATGCTCTACGTATATGTGTAGATGCTCTACGTATGTGTGTAGATGCTCTACGTATATGTGTAGATGCCCTACGTATATGTGTAGATGCCCTACGTATGTGTGTAGATGCCCTACGTATGTGTGTAGATGCTCTACGTATGTGTGTAGATGCTCTACGTATATGTGTAGATGCCCTACGTATATGTGTAGATGCTCTACGTATATGTGTAGATGCCCTACGTATATGTGTAGATGCCCTACGTATGTGTGTAGATGCTCTACGTATATGTGTAGATGCCCTACGTATATGTGTAGATGCCCTACGTATGTGTGTAGATGCCCTACGTATATGTGTAGATGCTCTACGTATATGTGTAGATGCCCTACGTATGTGTGTAGATGCTCTACGTATATGTGTAGATGCTCTACGTATGTGTGTAGATGCCCTACGTATATGTGTAGATGCCCTACGTATATGTGTAGATGCCCTACGTATATGTGTAGATGCTCTACGTATGTGTGTAGATGCTCTACGTATGTGTGTAGATGCTCTACGTATGTGTAGATGCTCTACGTATATGTGTAGATGCTCTACGTATGTGTGTAGATGCTCTACGTATGTGTGTAGATGCCCTACGTATGTGTGTAGATGCTCTACGTATATGTGTAGATGCCCTACGTATGTGTGTAGATGCTCTACGTATATGTGTAGATGCTCTACGTATATGTGTAGATGCCCTACGTATGTGTGTAGATGCCCTACGTATGTGTGTAGATGCTCTACGTATATGTGTAGATGCTCTACGTATATGTGTAGATGCTCTACGTATGTGTGTAGATGCTCTACGTATGTGTGTAGATGCTCTACGTATATGTGTAGATGCCCTACGTATATGTGTAGATGCTCTACGTATGTGTGTAGATGCTCTACGTATATGTGTAGATGCTCTACGTATGTGTGTAGATGCTCTACGTATGTGTGTAGATGCCCTACGTATGTGTGTAGATGCTCTACGTATGTGTGTAGATGCCCTAATGTGTATATGTGTAGATGATGCCTACGTATATGTGTAGATGCCCTACGTATGTGTGTAGATGCTCTACGTATGTGTGTAGATGCCCTACGTATATGTGTAGATGCTCTACGTATATGTGTAGATGCCCTACGTATGTGTGTAGATGCTACTATGTATGCCCTATGTGTAGATGCCCTACGTATGTGTGTAGATGCCCTACGTATGTGTGTAGATGCTCTACGTATATGTGTAGATGCCCTACGTATATGTGTAGATGCCCTACGTATGTGTGTAGATGCCCTACGTATGTGTGTAGATGCTCTACGTATGTGTGTAGATGCTCTACGTATGTGTGTAGATGCTCTACGTATATGTGTAGATGCCCTACGTATATGTGTAGATGCTCTACGTATGTGTGTAGATGCCCTACGTATATGTGTAGATGCTCTACGTATGTGTGTAGATGCCCTACGTATATGTGTAGATGCTCTACGTATGTGTGTAGATGCTCTACGTATGTGTGTAGATGCCCTACGT
>JAGGCT020002788.1:0-15649 GCA_017654935.2 Phymorhynchus buccinoides | reverse complement strand
TAACCTTATATTTTTAGTGTTTGTTCAAGAAAAGAGAACAGACCTTACAAATCAATTTAACTTTAGTCTTCTAACAAACAAATGTATTTTTTTATATTTACTCCTAAATTCACTCCTACGTTTCCCTACGGTAATTAAAGAATATCCAAAAAAGATTTGGAGAGACAGGACAGACCTATTGGTTTATACACCTAACACCTATTCTGACTAATTTAGTTGCCCGCACACAAACTCCTCCAACAAATTAGGAGGCTGGCAGGAACCCTAACAGAGTGTGGAACTGCCCTAAAGAACCCTAGTCTATGAAGTCCGTGTCCACCAGGCCGTAGCCTACGAGTGGAGGGAATGACAGGAACGCGAGAATGACATTGAAAAGTCAAAAAAAAAAGAAAGTGAGCAAAGGTAAAAAAGTCCAGTAAAAACTAGCTATCTGCAGGTCCTAGGCCCTACTCCCAGGAGTCCTGCTGTGACCTGGCTCTATGGCCGGCGCAGTCCTCCTGGGTATACCACTTTTGTAGTATGTCCTACGTCCCTACACTAGGCAGCTGAATAACACATCAAACTGCAAAAAAAAAAGGAAAAAAACAAAACCCTATTCCCTATTAATACTCACTAACGAAAAACTGCCTCAGGAAACGCAGAGGCGAACGGAGGTAGGTGACGTGTGGCTCAACGGTGAACCCGGAGCAAGGATGGTGGCCCAAGAAGAACCGGTCTTTCGTACGGCGGTGCTGGCGGGAGCGGCTCAAGAGTGGCAGGTGCCCATCTTCCGTCAGCAACCGTCGCACTGTGATGAATCGTAGCCCAAGCAGCCCAAGCAGGGATCCAACGTTGTAAAGTGGAGGAGGCCCAAGAAGTGAACAGCAAGAAGGTAGGCTGTGTAGGCTCTCTCTCTCTCCTGTTGTGTCCTCTCAGCTGGCCTGCCAAAGTCTGGATGAAACGCACATACGTAGGGCATCTACACATATACGTAGAGCATCTACACATATACGTAGGGCATCTACACACATACGTAGGGCATCTACACATATACGTAGGGCATCTACACACATACGTAGAGCATCTACACACATACGTAGAGCATCTACACACATACGTAGAGCATCTACGCACATACGTAGGGCATCTACACATATACATAGGGCATCTACACACATACATAGAGCATCTACACACATACGTAGAGCATCTACACATATACGTAGGGCATCTACACATATACGTAGAGCATCTACACATATACGTAGGGCATCTACACACATACGTAGAGCATCTACACATATACGTAGGGCATCTACACATATACGTAGAGCATCTACACATATACGTAGAGCATCTACACATATACGTAGGGCATCTACACACATACGTAGAGCATCTACACACATACGTAGAGCATCTACACACATACGTAGAGCATCTACACATATACGTAGGGCATCTACACATATACGTAGGGCATCTACACACATACGTAGAGCATCTACACACATACGTAGATCATCTACACACATACGTAGGGCATCTACACATATCCGTAGAGCATCTACACATATACGTAGAGCATCTACACACATACGTAGAGCATCTACACACATACGTAGAGCATCTACACACATACGTAGGGCATCTACACACATACGTAGGGCATCTACACACATACGTAGAGCATCTACACATATACGTAGGGCATCTACACATATACGTAGAGCATCTACACACATACGTAGAGCATCTACGCATATACGTAGGGCATCTACACACATACGTAGAGCATCTACACACATACGTAGAGCATCTACACACATACGTAGAGCATCTACACACATACGTAGGGCATCTACACATATACGTAGAGCATCTACACACATACGTAGGGCATCTACACATATACGTAGAGCATCTACACACATACGTAGAGCATCTACACACATACGTAGGGCATCTACACATATACGTAGAGCATCTACACATATACGTAGAGCATCTACACACATACGTAGAGCATCTACACACATACGTAGAGCATCTACACACATACGTAGAGCATCTACACACATACGTAGGGCATCTACACACATACGTAGGGCATCTACACACATACGTAGAGCATCTACACATATACGTAGAGCATCTACACATATACGTAGGGCATCTACACATATACGTAGGGCATCTACACATACGTAGGGCATAGGGCATATACTAGGGCATCTATACATATACGTAGAGCATCTACACACATACGTAGGGCATCTACACACATACGTAGAGCATCTACACATATACGTAGGGCATCTACACATATACGTAGAGCATCTACACATATACGTAGGGCATCTACACACATATACGTAGAGCATCTACACATATACGTAGGGCATCTACACATATACGTAGAGCATCTACACATATACGTAGGGCATCTACACATATACGTAGAGCATCTACACATATACGTAGAGCATCTACACACATACGTAGAGCATCTACACACATACGTAGAGCATCTACACACATACGTAGGGCATCTACACATATACGTAGAGCATCTACACACATACGTAGAGCATCTACACATATACGTAGAGCATCTACACATATACGTAGAGCATCTACACATATACGTAGAGCATCTACACATATACGTAGAGCATCTACACACATACGTAGAGCATCTACACATATACGTAGAGCATCTACACATATACGTAGAGCATCTACACATATACGTAGAGCATCTACACACATACGTAGAGCATCTACACACATACGTAGGGCATCTACACATATACGTAGGGCATCTACACATATACGTAGGGCATCTACACATATACGTAGGGCATCTACACACATACGTAGAGCATCTACACATATACGTAGAGCATCTACACATATACGTAGAGCATCTACACACATACGTAGGGCATCTACACACATACGTAGGGCATCTACACATATACGTAGAGCATCTACACATATACGTAGAGCATCTACACATATACGTAGGGCATCTACACACATACGTAGAGCATCTACACATATACGTAGAGCATCTACACACATACGTAGAGCATCTACACACATACGTAGAGCATCTACACACATACGTAGAGCATCTACACATATACGTAGAGCATCTACACACATACGTAGAGCATCTACACACATACGTAGAGCATCTACACATATACGTAGGGCATCTACACACATACGTAGAGCATCTACACACATACGTAGAGCATCTACACACATACGTAGAGCATCTACACACATACGTAGGGCATCTACACACATACGTAGGGCATCTACACACATACGTAGAGCATCTACACATATACGTAGGGCATCTACACATATAGAGCATCTACACATATACGTAGAGCATCTACACACATACGTAGGGCATCTACACACATACGTAGGGCATCTACACATATACGTAGGGCATCTACACACATACGTAGAGCATCTACACATATACGTAGGGCATCTACACATATACGTAGGGCATCTACACATATACGTAGGGCATCTACACATATACGTAGAGCATCTACACACATACGTAGGGCATCTACACATATACGTAGGGCATCTACACACATACGTAGGGCATCTACACACATACGTAGAGCATCTACACACATACGTAGAGCATCTACACATATACGTAGGGCATCTACACATATACGTAGAGCATCTACACATATACGTAGGGCATCTACACACATACGTAGAGCATCTACACACATACGTAGAGCATCTACACACATACGTAGAGCATCTACACACATACGTAGGCATCTACACACATACGTAGAGCATCTACACACATACGTAGAGCATCTACACACATACGTAGAGCATCTACACACATACGTAGAGCATCTACACACATACGTAGGGCATCTACACACATACGTAGAGCATCTACACATATACGTAGAGCATCTACACACATACGTAGAGCATCTACACATATACGTAGGGCATCTACACACATACGTAGAGCATCTACACATATACGTAGGGCATCTACACACATACGTAGAGCATCTACACATATACGTAGGGCATCTACACACATACGTAGAGCATCTACACATATACGTAGAGCATCTACACACATACGTAGAGCATCTACACATATACGTAGGGCATCTACACACATACGTAGAGGCATCTACACATATACGTAGGGCATCTACACACATACGTAGAGCATCTACACACATACGTAGAGCATCTACACACATACGTAGAGCATCTACACACATACGTAGAGCATCTACACATCTACACACATACGTAGAGCATCTACACATATACGTAGAGCATCTACACACATACGTAGAGCATCTACACACATACGTAGGGCATCTACACATATACGTAGGGCATCTACACACATACGTAGAGCATCTACACACATACGTAGGGCATCTACACATATACGTAGGGCATCTACACATATACGTAGAGCATCTACACACATACGTAGAGCATCTACACACATACGTAGGGCATCTACACACATACGTAGGGCATCTACACACATACGTAGAGCATCTACACACATACGTAGGGCATCTACACATATACGTAGAGCATCTACACACATACGTAGGGCATCTACACATATACGTAGGCATCTACACACATACGTAGGGCATCTACACACATACGTAGAGGCATCTACACATATACGTAGAGCATCTACACACATACGTAGAGCATCTACTACACACATACGTAGGGCATCTACACATATACGTAGAGCATCTACACATATACGTAGAGCATCTACACACATACGTAGGGCATCTACACACATACGTAGGGCATCTACACACATACGTAGAGCATCTACACACATACGTAGAGCATCTACACATACGTATACGTACGTAGGGCATCTACACATATACGTAGAGCATCTACACACATACGTAGGGCATCTACACATATACGTAGGGCATCTACACATATACGTAGAGCATCTACACACATACGTAGAGCATCTACACACATACGTAGGGCATCTACACATATACGTAGAGCATCTACACATATACGTAGGGCATCTACACATATACGTAGGGCATCTACACACATACGTAGAGCATCTACACACATACGTAGAGCATCTACACATATACGTAGGGCATCTACACATATACGTAGGGCATCTACACATATACGTAGGGCATCTACACACATACGTAGAGCATCTACACATATACGTAGGGCATCTACACAGAGCATACACATATACGTAGGGCATCTACACACATACGTAGGGCATCTACACACATACGTAGAGCATCTACACACATACGTAGGGCATCTACACATATACGTAGAGCATCTACACATATACGTAGAGCATCTACACACATACGTAGAGCATCTACACATATACGTAGGGCATCTACACATATACGTAGAGCATCTACACATATACGTAGGGCATCTACACACATACGTAGAGCATCTACACATATACGTAGGGCATCTACACATATACGTAGAGCATCTACACACATACGTAGAGCATCTACACACATACGTAGAGCATCTACACACATACGTAGAGCATCTACACATATACGTAGAGCATCTACACATATACGTAGAGCATCTACACACATACGTAGGGCATCTACACATATACGTAGAGCATCTACACACATACGTAGAGCATCTACACACATACGTAGAGCATCTACACATATACGTAGGGCATCTACACACATACGTAGGGCATCTACACATATACGTAGGGCATCTACACATATACGTAGAGCATCTACACACATACGTAGGGCATCTACACACATACGTAGAGCATCTACACACATACGTAGAGCATCTACACACATACGTAGAGCATCTACACACATACGTAGGGCATCTACACATATACGTAGGGCATCTACACACATACGTAGGGCATCTACACACATACGTAGGGCATCTACACATATACGTAGAGCATCTACACACATACGTAGAGCATCTACACACATACGTAGAGCATCTACACATATACGTAGGGCATCTACACATATACGTAGGGCATCTACACACATACGTAGAGCATCTACACACATACGTAGAGCATCTACACACATATACGTAGGGCATCTACACATATACGTAGAGCATCTACACACATACGTAGAGCATCTACACATATACGTAGAGCATCTACACATATACGTAGGGCATCTACACTTATACGTAGAGCATCTACACATATAAGTAGGGCATCTACACACACATACGTAGGGCATCTACACACATACGTAGAGCATCTACACATATACGTAGGGCATCTACACATATACGTAGGGCATCTACACACATACGTAGAGCATCTACACATATACGTAGGGCATCTACACACATACGTAGAGCATCTACACACATACGTAGAGCATCTACACATATACGTAGAGCATCTACACACATACGTAGAGCATCTACACATATACGTAGAGCATCTACACACATACGTAGGGCATCTACACACATACGTAGGGCATCTACACACATACGTAGAGCATCTACACATATACGTAGAGCATCTACACATATACGTAGAGCATCTACACATATACGTAGAGCATCTACACACATACGTAGGGCATCTACACATATACGTAGAGCATCTACACACATACGTAGAGCATCTACACACATACGTAGAGCATCTACACATATACGTAGAGCATCTACACATATACGTAGAGCATCTACACATATACGTAGAGCATCTACACATATACGTAGAGCATCTACACACATACGTAGAGCATCTACACACATACGTAGAGCATCTACACACATACGTAGAGCATCTACACACATACGTAGAGCATCTACACACATACGTAGGGCATCTACACATATACGTAGAGCATCTACACATATACGTAGAGCATCTACACATATACGTAGGGCATCTACACACATACGTAGAGCATCTACACATATACGTAGAGCATCTACACACATACGTAGAGCATCTACACACATACGTAGAGCATCTACACATATACGTAGAGCATCTACACATACGTAGAGCATCTACACACATACGTAGGGCATCTACACACATACGTAGAGCATCTACACACATACGTAGAGCATCTACACATATACGTAGGGCATCTACACATATACGTAGAGCATCTACACATATACGTAGAGCATCTACACACATATGTAGAGCATCTACACATATACGTAGAGCATCTACACACATACGTAGGGCATCTACACATATACGTAGAGCATCTACACATATACGTAGGGCATCTACACACATACGTAGAGCATCTACACACATACGTAGGGCATCTACACACATACGTAGAGCATCTACACACATACGTAGGGCATCTACACACATACGTAGAGCATCTACACATATACGTAGGGCATCTACACACATACGTAGAGCATCTACACATATACGTAGAGCATCTACACATATACGTAGAGCATCTACACACATACGTAGAGCATCTACACATATACGTAGAGCATCTACACACATACGTAGGGCATCTACACATATACGTAGGGCATCTACACACATACGTAGAGCATCTACACACATACGTAGGGCATCTACACACATACGTAGAGCATCTACACATATACGTAGGGCATCTACACATATACGTAGAGCATCTACACACATACGTAGAGCATCTACACATATACGTAGGGCATCTACACATATACGTAGAGCATCTACACACATACGTAGGGCATCTACACACATACGTAGAGCATCTACACACATACGTAGGGCATCTACACATATACGTAGAGCATCTACACACATACGTAGGGCATCTACACACATACGTAGAGCATCTACACACATACGTAGAGCATCTACACATAATATACGTAGAGCATCTACACATATACGTAGAGCATCTACACATATACGTAGAGCATCTACACACATACGTAGGGCATCTACACACATACGTAGAGCATCTACACACATACGTAGGGCATCTACACATATACGTAGAGCATCTACACATATACGTAGGGCATCTACACATATACGTAGGGCATCTACACACATACGTAGAGCATCTACACATATACGTAGAGCATCTACACATATACGTAGGGCATCTACACATATACGTAGAGCATCTACACACATACGTAGAGCATCTACACATATACGTAGAGCATCTACACATATACGTAGAGCATCTACACATATACGTAGAGCATCTACACACATATACGTAGAGCATCTACACACATATACGTAGGGCATCTACACACATACGTAGAGCATCTACACACATACGTAGGGCATCTACACATATACGTAGAGCATCTACACACATACGTAGGGCATCTACACATATACGTAGGGCATCTACACACATACGTAGAGCATCTACACACATACGTAGGGCATCTACACACATACGTAGAGCATCTACACATATACGTAGGGCATCTACACACATACGTAGAGCATCTACACATATACGTAGAGCATCTACACATATACGTAGGGCATCTACACATATACGTAGAGCATCTACACACATACGTAGAGCATCTACACACATACGTAGAGCATCTACACATATACGTAGGGCATCTACACATATACGTAGGGCATCTACACACATACGTAGGGCATCTACACACATACGTAGGGCATCTACACACATACGTAGAGCATCTACACACATACGTAGGGCATCTACACATATACGTAGGGCATCTACACATATACGTAGAGCATCTACACATATACGTAGAGCATCTACACACATACGTAGGGCATCTACACACATACGTAGGGCATCTACACATATACGTAGAGCATCTACACACATACGTAGAGCATCTACACATATACGTAGGGCATCTACACATATACGTAGGGCATCTACACACATACGTAGAGCATCTACACACATACGTAGAGCATCTACACACATACGTAGAGCATCTACACACATACGTAGAGCATCTACACACATACGTAGAGCATCTACACACATACGTAGAGCATCTACACACATACGTAGAGCATCTACACATATACGTAGGGCATCTACACATATACGTAGAGCATCTACACATATACGTAGGGCATCTACACACATATACGTAGAGCATCTACACATATACGTAGGGCATCTACACATATACGTAGGGCATCTACACACATACGTAGAGCATCTACACATATACGTAGGGCATCTACACATATACGTAGGGCATCTACACACATACGTAGAGCATCTACACACATACGTAGAGCATCTACACATATACGTAGAGCATCTACACATATACGTAGAGCATCTACACATATACGTAGAGCATCTACACATATACGTAGAGCATCTACACATATACGTAGGGCATCTACACACATACGTAGGGCATCTACACACATACGTAGAGCATCTACACATATACGTAGAGCATCTACACATATACGTAGGGCATCTACACACATACGTAGGGCATCTACACACATACGTAGGGCATCTACACACATACGTAGAGCATCTACACACATACGTAGATCATCTACACATCTACACATACGTAGGGCATCTACACACATACGTAGGGCATCTACACATATACGTAGGGCATCTACACATATACGTAGAGCATCTACACACATACGTAGAGCATCTACACACATACGTAGAGCATCTACACACATACGTAGGGCATCTACACACATACGTAGAGCATCTACACATATACGTAGGGCATCTACACACATACGTAGGGCATCTACACACATACGTAGGGCATCTACACATATACGTAGAGCATCTACACATATACGTAGAGCATCTACACACATACGTAGGGCATCTACACACATACGTAGAGCATCTACACATATACGTAGAGCATCTACACACATACGTAGGGCATCTACACACATACGTAGAGCATCTACACATATACGTAGAGCATCTACACACATACGTAGGGCATCTACACACATACGTAGGGCATCTACACATATACGTAGAGCATCTACACATATACGTAGAGCATCTACACATATACGTAGGGCATCTACACACATACGTAGAGCATCTACACACATACGTAGAGCATCTACACACATACGTAGGGCATCTACACACATACGTAGGGCATCTACACATATACGTAGAGCATCTACACACATACGTAGGGCATCTACACACATACGTAGAGCATCTACACATATACGTAGAGCATCTACACATATACGTAGAGCATCTACACACATACGTAGAGCATCTACACACATACGTAGGGCATCTACACACATACGTAGAGCATCTACACACATACGTAGAGCATCTACACACATACGTAGAGCATCTACACACATACGTAGGGCATCTACACATATACGTAGGGCATCTACACACATACGTAGGGCATCTACACACATACGTAGGGCATCTACACATATACGTAGAGCATCTACACACATACGTAGAGCATCTACACATATACGTAGAGCATCTACACACATACGTAGGGCATCTACACACATACGTAGAGCATCTACACATATACGTAGAGCATCTACACATATACGTAGGGCATCTACACACATACGTAGGGCATCTACACACATACAGAGCATCTACACACATACGTAGAGCATCTACACACATACGTAGGGCATCTACACATATACGTAGAGCATCTACACATATACGTAGGGCATCTACACATATACGTAGGCCATCTACACACATACGTAGAGCATCTACACACATACGTAGATCATCTACACATATACGTAGAGCATCTACACATATACGTAGAGCATCTACACACATACGTAGGGCATCTACACATATACGTAGAGCATCTACACACATACGTAGAGCATCTACACACATACGTAGAGCATCTACACACATACGTAGGGCATCTACACACATACGTAGAGCATCTACACACATACGTAGGGCATCTACACATATACGTAGAGCATCTACACATATACGTAGGGCATCTACACATATACGTAGAGCATCTACACACATACGTAGGGCATCTACACACATACGTAGGGCATCTACACACATACGTAGATCTACATCTACACATATACGTAGTAGCATCTACACACATATACGTAGGGCATCTACACATATACGTAGGGCATCTACACACATACGTAGAGCATCTACACATATACGTAGGGCATCTACACATATACGTAGAGCATCTACACACATACGTAGAGCATCTACACACATACGTAGAGCATCTACACACATACGTAGAGCATCTACACATATACGTAGAGCATCTACACACATACGTAGAGCATCTACACATATACGTAGGGCATCTACACATATACGTAGAGCATCTACACATATACGTAGGGCATCTACACATATACGTAGAGCATCTACACATATACGTAGAGCATCTACACACATACGTAGAGCATCTACACACATACGTAGGGCATCTACACACATACGTAGGGCATCTACACACATACGTAGAGCATCTACACACATACGTAGGGCATCTACACATATACGTAGAGCATCTACACATATACGTAGGGCATCTACACACATACGTAGAGCATCTACACACATACGTAGAGCATCTACACATATACGTAGGGCATCTACACATATACGTAGAGCATCTACACATATACGTAGGGCATCTACACACATACGTAGAGCATCTACACATATACGTAGGGCATCTACACACATACGTAGAGCATCTACACACATACGTAGAGCATCTACACATATACGTAGGGCATCTACACACATACGTAGGGCATCTACACATATACGTAGAGCATCTACACACATACGTAGAGCATCTACACATATACGTAGGGCATCTACACATATACGTAGGGCATCTACACACATACGTAGGGCATCTACACACATACGTAGAGCATCTACACAAATACGTAGAGCATCTACACACATACGTAGAGCATCTACACATATACGTAGAGCATCTACACATATACGTAGACATCTACACACATATACGTAGGGCATCTACACACATACGTAGGGCATCTACACACATACGTAGAGCATCTACACACATACGTAGAGCATCTACACACATACGTAGGGCATCTACACACATACGTAGGGCATCTACACATATACGTAGAGCATCTACACACATACGTAGGGCATCTACACACATACGTAGGGCATCTACACACATACGTAGGGCATCTACACATATACGTAGGGCATCTACACATATACGTAGGGCATCTACACACATACGTAGGGCATCTACACACATACGTAGGGCATCTACACATATACGTAGAGCATCTACACACATACGTAGGGCATCTACACACATACGTAGAGCATCTACACACATACGTAGAGCATCTACACACATACGTAGAGCATCTACACACATACGTAGAGCATCTACACACATACGTAGAGCATCTACACATACGTAGAGCATCTACACATATACGTAGGGCATCTACACACATACGTAGAGCATCTACACACATACGTAGAGCATCTACACATATACGTAGGGCATCTACACATATACGTAGGGCATCTACACACATACGTAGGGCATCTACACACATACGTAGAGCATCTACACATATACGTAGAGCATCTACACACATACGTAGAGCATCTACACACATACGTAGGGCATCTACACATATACGTAGAGCATCTACACACATACGTAGGGCATCTACACATATACGTAGAGCATCTACACACATACGTAGGGCATCTACACACATACGTAGAGCATCTACACATATACGTAGGGCATCTACACATATACGTAGAGCATCTACACATATACGTAGAGCATCTACACACATACGTAGAGCATCTACACACATACGTAGAGCATCTACACATATACGTAGAGCATCTACACATATACGTAGGGCATCTACACACATACGTACGGCATCTACACACATACGTAGAGCATCTACACACATGCGTAGAGCATCTACACATATACGTAGAGCCTCTACACATACGTAGAGCATCTACACACATACGTAGGGCATCTACACACATACGTAGGGCATCTACACATATACGTAGAGCATCTACACACATACGTAGGGCATCTACACACATATACGTAGAGCATCTACACACATACGTAGGGCATCTACACATATACGTAGAGCATCTACACACATACGTAGGGCATCTACACACATACGTAGGGCATCTACACATATACGTAGAGCATCTACACATATACGTAGAGCATCTACACACATACGTAGGGCATCTACACACATACGTAGAGCATCTACACACATACGTAGGGCATCTACACACATACGTAGGGCATCTACACACATACGTAGAGCATCTACACACATACGTAGGGCATCTACACACATATACGTAGAGCATCTACACACATACGTAGGGCATCTACACACATACGTAGAGCATCTACACACATACGTAGGGCATCTACACACATACGTAGGGCATCTACACACATACGTAGAGCATCTACACACATACGTAGAGCATCTACACATATACGTAGGGCATCTACACATATACGTAGGGCATCTACACACATACGTAGGGCATCTACACACATACGTAGGGCATCTACACACATACGTAGGGCATCTACACACATATACGTAGAGCATCTACACACATACGTAGGGCATCTACACATATACGTAGAGCATCTACACATATACGTAGAGCATCTACACACATACGTAGGGCATCTACACACATACGTAGAGCATCTACACACATACGTAGAGCATCTACACACATACGTAGGGCATCTACACATATACGTAGAGCATCTACACACATACGTAGAGCATCTACACACATACGTAGGGCATCTACACACATACGTAGAGCATCTACACACATACGTAGATCATCTACACACATACGTAGGGCATCTACACACATACGTAGGGCATCTACACACATACGTAGGGCATCTACACACATACGTAGAGCATCTACACATATACGTAGAGCATCTACACACATACGTAGAGCATCTACACATATACGTAGGGCATCTACACACATACGTAGAGCATCTACACATATACGTAGAGCATCTACACACATACGTAGAGCATCTACACATATACGTAGGGCATCTACACACATACGTAGAGGCATCTACACACATACGTAGAGCATCTACACACATACGTAGAGCATCTACACACATACGTAGAGCATCTACACACATATACGTAGGGCATCTACACACATACATAGAGCATCTACACACATACGTAGAGCATCTACACATATACGTAGGGCATCTACACATATACGTAGGCATCTACACACATACGTAGAGCATCTACACACATACGTAGAGCATCTCTACACATATACGTAGGGCATCTACACATATACGTAGGGCATCTACACACATACGTAGAGCATCTACACGAATACGTAGAGCATCTACGCACATACGTAGGGCATCTACACATATACGTAGAGCATCTACACATATACGTAGAGCATCTACACAAATACGTAGAGCATCTACACACATACGTAGGGCATCTACACATATACGTAGAGCATCTACACACATACGTAGAGCATCTACACACATACGTAGAGCATCTACACACATACGTAGAGCATCTACACACATACGTAGGGCATCTACACATATACGTAGGGCATCTACACATATACGTAGAGCATCTACACACATACGTAGAGCATCTACACACATACGTAGAGCATCTACACATATACGTAGAGCATCTACACACATACGTAGAGCATCTACACATATACGTAGAGCATCTACACACATACGTAGAGCATCTACACACATATACGTAGGGCATCTACACATATACGTAGGGCATCTACACACATACGTAGGGCATCTACACACATACGTAGAGCATCTACACATATACGTAGAGCATCTACACATATACGTAGGGCATCTACACACATACGTAGAGCATCTACACACATACGTAGGGCATCTACACACATACCTAGAGCATCTACACGAATACGTAGGGCATCTACACACATACGTAGAGCATCTACACACATACATAGGGCATCTACACATATACGTAGAGCATCTACACACATACGTAGGGCATCTACACACATACCTAGAGCATCTACACGAATACGTAGAGCATCTACGCACATACGTAGGGCATCTACACATATACATAGGGCATAAGGAAAACTAAAGTCAGAAGAAGAAAAACTGCTGCCCCTTCTGGGGCAGGCTACAGCAGCAGAAACAAAAAATGAGAGACGGCAGAGGACACCCCCAGACTCCTCAACAGGAACGGTCGAGGCCTGGCCCAAACCCACAGACAGGCCCACGGATCGGGCCTAACACGGGGCCAGACGGAAAGGCGAGCGGCCTCTCACAGCCGGAAACGGAGCGGTCAACCAGGCAGCAACAGGTCAGGTCAGGTTCAGGCTCAGGACTGTAGGAAAAACCAAAACAAAAACCTGGTTTTGAACACCCAGAGTAACAACAGTTTTGTGTTTCCCCAAAAACAAATTCCCCAACAGTCCTCTTCAGG
>JAGGCT020002787.1:40000-42500 GCA_017654935.2 Phymorhynchus buccinoides | reverse complement strand
ACACAGGAGGCTGAACTTTTGCATGCAGATATCTAGTTAGGGTATGTATCTGGGGTCACCCTGCAAACCGACCTCTCGTGGGGAGCCCACATTGAAGCTATCTGTGCGAAGGCCAACAGAACTCTGGGCTTCCTGAGACGAAACCTGAAGGTGTGCTCTGCAACAACAAAGGAGCTTGCATACAAGGCTATAGTAAGACCTGTTGAAGTGTACGCTAGCCCAGTCTGGGATCCGCACACCAACAGGCTCATCACGGAACTTGAAAAAGTTCAACGCAGAGCTGCGAGGTTTGTCATCAATCGACATAGAAACACCTCCAGTGTCAGTGCTATGCTACAGCAGCTGCAGTGGCAATCCTTAGCTGAATGCCACCGAGCCTCCAGGCTATCCATGTTCTTCAAGATCTTGAACGGACAAGTCTGCGTACAATGTCCCGCCTCGACGCCCTCACCCGCTACAAATAGAAGGCACAGCCATAGATAACAATGCCAACGAATCACCTCGAGGACAGATTACAGAAGGCACAGCCATAGATAACAATGCCAACGAATCACCTCGAGGACAGATTACAGAAAGTACCCCATCTCCCCCATGCCATCTGTGACTGGAATAATCTGTCCCCTGAAATAGTCCAGTCTTCCACGCTCAGCACCTCCACCTCGAGGGTGCTGAAGCACTGCACATAAAAAAACCATATCACTCCTTATTCCCCTGTGCATGCATCATGTGGGGCCCTGGCGTCCCTGTATATGTACGTGTTCATATAACAGTCGTGCATGACTCACATCATACTTTTCCTATGCATGCATCATGTGGGGCCCGGTGTCCCCAGCTGAACCAGAGCGCTTAACGGTCGTGCATGACTCAAATACATACTTTTCCTATGCATGCATCATGTGGGGCCCGGGTGTCCCCGGCTGTACCAGGACACTTAACGGTCGTGCATGACTTACTTCTTCCCCTACCCATACTCACTGAAATATTACTAAACCCTCCCCCATCCACCTCCAGTCTATAAAATACCCAGCCAATTTCCTCTTTTCATATCTTTTCAACGTCTTTCTAAACGCGCCATATCTTTACTCAAACAGATATGTGATCCTTATCTAATATATAAAATCCTATGTCATCCCGTGCTGCGCATCTTCCATCTTTGAACCCCTGCATATGTCCGTCAGTTCGTTCGTCCATCCTGAAGGACGATGACCATGCTTCAACAGTTCGTCCTTGTGGAAATCTAGGATGCATGAGTTCGCATATGCCTAGTGAGGCCAATGCGAGCCAGGAAGGATCTCTGACAGTGAGGACAGGAGAAAGAGTTGGGGGGATCTGTCGAGGACAGGTTGCAGAGCTGCACTGTTTAGGCGGATCTTGCGTGCCTTACGCTTTGCCTGCGATCATCTCGATACGGTGCGCCTCGGTGTTGGTGGCTCCTGGCACCACGCCATGCTGGTCTGTTCTGTGCCAGGGTTTCCCATGAGGAGAATTGATGTTGAAGTTCTTTAGGGACACTTACGATAGTAATGGAACTGTTGAAGATGACTTGTGCGTGAGTTGGATTAAAGTGAGGGAGAGTTGCGCAGGGTCGTCAACCTCACCCTCTCGTCCCAGCCCATCTGGGTCCAGTGGCAAGACGTAGTCAAGACGACTGGGGATGAGCCAGGATGCAGTGGACGGCCAGCAGTGTCCTTTGTGTCTCACTCTGCCCTAATTGCTGAAACTGCCTTCTTGCCCATTGAAGCACTTGATGGTTTCTTCTGCGCTGTCTGCCGGAATCAGGCTTCACATGAACCAGTAGACAAGCCCTATAATTCACCGAAGGTCTATGACCCGTCGGCTACCATAACCTAGTTTGGCCGGCCAGTCGAAGCCGTTGTTCGGGGCGTGGCCGCTGTTGCATGCAAACAGCTACGGGGATCCATAGGGGAGAGCTGAGTGGCAGGTGGGGACCAGTGACAGACGAACTACTCTGAAGAGCGCGACATGTCCCCCTGTCCGACGTACTATCCCTTCCGGAACACCCCATACACGCATATGTCAATAATTGCCGTACACGAATATGTCAATAATTGTCGTTAAACGACAGGTGGATCTTTACTGGAAGAAGAAGAAAGAGTTGTTCGGTTCAAGTCACAGTGACAAGAAACTTCTGGAATCTTGTAATGATGAAGACATGACAGGGTGAATAGTCGCATCAGGCATTGACACAAGGAACTTGCCTAAGAACCACGACAGATGTGTGACAATGGTTCATTTCAACTGTAGACGTTTGACAGTTACACAGTCTGTTGTAAGTGAATGAATGCATCGTTATGTGGACTGTCTCCTGTAAGAATAAAGAACCACAGAAACTTTAACACGACAACTGAGATGAATTCAACATCGTCCAGTTTCCAAATGTCTGAAGTGACCTCTACAACCGAGAGCTCAGAGGCCCCTGAGCAGAATAGACCTACTTGGAATGATCTCAATCAACCATTACTAGACATGTCCTATCTTA
>JAGGCT020002787.1:0-35000 GCA_017654935.2 Phymorhynchus buccinoides | reverse complement strand
CTGCATCAGTGACAAAACAGCGACTGCATCAGTGACAAAACAGCGACTGCATCACAATAGTGACTCGGAAAGACGGAATAAACCACTAAAGTACAAAATCATTGTTCATGTGGATTTTTTTCCTTTCAATAACTTTGCACTTTTCGTTCTTTTGACAGTTGATGTATGAACGGTAGCATTGAGGGAAATGATGAAAAGAGGCGAGCTCCAAAACAATCCAAGGCTTTGAGGTATTTAGCAGCCATCTTAGGTACCATCTTAAATAAAGAACTTGATTAGCATAGATTCTTATAAATATGACCAATATTTTCTTTCCTTTATTTCTTGACACATGGTTACTATGACACTCATATGCCTAAAAATTATGTTTTTTTGTAGGTTTTATACGTTACAGTCATTCATAAAGTTAAATGGATAGTGCAGTGTAGACTGCTATCATAACTGTGGTTTTAAATTAAAAACTGCTCAAATGGCTTTTTAACTTGCAGGAATGGATTTATTGGCCACATAGAGCCAGTCTTAAACACTGGTACTACATGCGTATATACGTGTACAACACTTCATGCGTATTAGCTAAATAATATAATTTGTCACCATCTTGGCCGCCATTTCGAATTTAATATTAATCTTACCATGTCATAAACTATGCCTTTTAAAATACCATAAATGATTTTTCTTTAACCACAAAAACAATGTTTAACAATAAAATCCTAACAGTATGCCTCGTATTCTATTAAATATAATTATAGCTGACAGTTATTTGGCCATCATTTTTGAAGCTATAATTTTGATATGAAAACAAAATGTATTCTTTAACACAAACAACAATATTTCTTTATCCCAGAAACAATCGTATGCACAAAATAACCTAATTTGAATGTGTAGTACTTCAAAATGTAAAGCCTATTAAAAGACTATGCCCCCATCTGAACTGCCATTGTTGATGGAATTACATGTCTTGGAAAGCTATGATTTGTTAGACTATGATGATAACATGCAAGTAGACTGTAGCGGCAGGCTACAAAACGGGCGCAGACGACGAACGAGAAGGCTGGCGGTGGCTCTCCGCCTGAGGACAGGCCTCAGTCCCCAGCCACTTCCGCCAAGCATAATGGATCACCGCAGCCGCATCAATATGTGTATCGCAATGCTGACACCATAATCCCCCAGATGACGCCGAAGGAAGAGTGGGACACTTTTCCATTGGTCAAGAGCTAAGATGAGATCGGCACCTGAGAACTCCGAGTCAGAGCCGCTTTCAGTGCAGTGATCAGCAGTGTCGAAAGGCAGACTGGCGGGTGATGGATCATACCCCACACTAGAGGGGCTCCTGCTGAGGGCATGCAACGTTCTCTCTCACTGCAGAGGGTCACACACACACACACACACCACACACACATACCAGCACTAGACTGGCCGGGGATGTACCAGGACCTTGAGGGTCACTCACACACACACAGTATACACACACAACCCTTCCACGCACTAGAGCTGGGGTTTCCGGGTGCACGAGGATGTTTAGGGTCTTACACATCATACACACACACCATAAATTGATACCACACACAATACATACCACGCACAATAGAGTTGTATTCCATTAGTTATAGCTGAGGGGAGGGTTTATGTCGCTATACACACACAAAAAGTTAATACACACACATCACAGAAACACTATGACAAAATACCTAATTTTATGTGTGCTCAGGATGAGGGTCTACTCACTATGTCACCACACACAGGATACACACACATACCAGCAACTATGCAGGGCATGGAGTGCTCTCTAAACCTCATATCTGTTTTACAATAGGGTAATAATAATTCTAATAAGAAACATACAAGGTACACATTCACATACCAGCACTAGAGGGCAAACACATAGTAAAATCAGATGAGGCACGACACTTCTTATAACAGGTTTGCACTCGCACATGCTACACATTGATACACACACACGCGCACGCGCGCGCACGCACGCACGCCTGCAACACATAACACACACACATATGAATACACACACACACACATGATTTAATCTTATACACACACATGTAATATCACTACAGCGTGAACAAATAGTTACATGAAAATAAAAATTCATAGACTCATTCACATTCTCAATCAAGTTTGGATACAATACTGCAACCTGAAATAAAATCATACTGCCATCGACATACCAGTTACATGACTAATTATAATAGACAAATTTTGCAAGAACAAAGATACCCTTCTACCTCATTTACAAGCGTTTAAAGTTTACAAGACGTAGACATTCTACATACAACTTACGAAATATAAAATAATTGTAAATTAAAAAAACACAAGATTTCTGCAATGAAACGGACCCCCACAACCCACAATCACACACAAACACTAATCAATCATAATATGTCCGAAACAAGTGAGTTTTTGAGGGCAGAGCGAAAGAAGGAGATAGAGTCAGATGAGCGGACATGTTGTGTGGGAGGGAATTCCATAAGGAGGTGCTAAATAGTAGAAGGATCGTTCACCAAAAGATTTCGTGTGGACCCGAGGAACCTTGAGTGTGCAGCAGTCAGAGAAAGAACGTAGGGAGCGAGCAGGTGTGTAGACAGTTACTAGTTCGGAGAGATAGACAGGACCAGAAGAGTGAATAGCACCGAAACAAAGGCAGCTATTTTATACTTGATTCTAGGCTCTACTGGAAGCCAGTGCAAGCTACGAAGATGAGGTGCTATATGATCAGAGCGTGGAATCTTGAGAGTGAGGCGTGCTGCACTGTTTTGCAGTTTTTGAACACGTTGCAGGAGATACTGAGGACAGCCACAGAGAAGAGAGTTGCAATAGTCAATGCGGGAAAGAATAAAGGCAGAAATAAGAGTTTTCGTGGCTTCAACAGACAGAAAGTGTCGAACAGCACTGATTCGTCTGAGCTCATAATTGATGGAACGTATGAGATTAATAACCTGTGTATGCATTGTAAGATTTGAATCGAGGGTAACTCCGAGATTCTTTGCTGACTTAGAAAACTGAACACAAGCATTGCCAACTGTAAGAGTTTCTGGAAGAGAGATAGTTGCAGACATACGCTGAGAGGAAACAATCAGAGCTTCCGTCTTGTCATCATTAAGTTTTAATTTGTTGCATGTCATCCAGGATTTGACATCATGAATGCAGGATTCCATAGACTGAATAGCGCTGTCAAGTTGGGTAGGTTCTGCCGATTTTTGAAGCTGGGTATCATCAGCAAAGGAATGGTCAATAACAGAGTGACTAGCAAAAACATCAGAGAGAGGAGCAGTGTACAGGACAAAGAGAACTGGCCCCAATACAGATCCCTGATACACCACAAGAAATTAACTTCGGATGGTTGCAGTTGTTAATCAAACAAGCATGATTTGTTAGTATGAATGTCATGGGGGTTGTCAGAAAGAGGGTGTGATGTTGTATCAACATACACAAGGGAGACACACACACATACCAACAACGGTGACTGTGCTCAGGAGAGGGTCACTCACACACACAAGGATGCACACACAGACCAGCACTACGACCGGGGGGCGGGTACTCACTGAGTGAAACTCACACACACATTAGAAGATACACACACACAACCAACATTAGAAGTCTAGCTCAGGAAAGGGTCACTCACATACACACAGGATACACACACATACCAGAAGGGAGGAGGGGGGGTGCTCAGGAGAGGGTCACTCACATACACAAGGATACACACATACATAGAGCAGGGGGAGTGTGCTCAGGAGAGGGTCACTCACATACACAAGGATACACACACATACCAGCAGGGGGAGTGTGCTCAGGAGAGGGTCACTCACAAGGATACACAAGGATACACACACATACCACACATACCAGCAGGGGGAGTGTGCTCAGGAGAGGGTCACTCACATACACAAGGATACACACACATACCAGCAGGGGGAGTGTGCTCAGGAGAGGGTCACTCACATACACAAGGATACACACACATACCAGCACTAGAGGTGGAGTGTGCTCAGGAGAGGGTCACTCACATACACAAGGATACACACACATACCAGCAGGGGGAGTGTGCTCAGGAGAGGGTCACTCACATACACAAGGATACACACACATACCAGCAGGGGGAGTGTGCTCAGGAGAGGGTCACTCACACACACAAGGATACACACACATACCAGCAGGGGGAGTGTGCTCAGGAGAGGGTCACTCACATACACAAGGATACACACACATACCAGCAGGGAGTGTGCACACAGATACACGCACGCACGCTTTGCATGCACGTACGTTTGCAAAAGCTCTTACGCACAATTCTAAGCAACACACGCACGCACGTTCGCACACACACGCACACACGCACACACACACACACACACACACACACACACACACACATGCTCATGTAAGCATATCACATCTGCATTCCACATTGATGCGTGCGCGCGCGCGCACGCGCACACGTGTGCTGTGTGTGCAGCTCATGTGTGTGTGTGTGTGTGTGTGTGTGTGTGTGTGTGTGTGTGTGTGTGTGTGTGTGTGTGTGTGTGTGTATGTGCGTTCGCGCCTGCGTACGTTCGTGCATTGCTGCATAGGTGCGCCCGTCCAGGTGTTTACACTTGTAGTGTGTTTGTCTGTTTGCGCGCGTGTGTGTGGCCACTTGTCCCTATGTGTGTGCGCTTGTGTGTGTAGGCCTACTTTCAGATAAAAAAAATAGTGGCCTAGTTATTTTGATTCCGTTTCCTGTGGCACCCTCTAACTTGTGTCTTGTGTTAAATTCCGTTGTGAAGCGCTTAGACCCACGTAAGGAGAATAAGCGCTATATATACAAATATGCATTATTATTATTTATTATCATTACACGCACACACACACACACACACACACACACACACACACACACACACACACACACACACACACACGCACACACGCACACACACACACACACACACATCTCTCTCTCTCTCATCACACACACACACACACACACACACACACACACACACACACACACACACACACACACACACACACACACACACACACACACACACACACACACACACACACACACACACACACACACACACACACACACACACTATCCATAGTGCATGTTGAATGGTGGATTAACCTCACAATAATAAATAATATGATTTAGTCAAACATGTGTTAACTAAAACTATTTAAAGACAAACAATTTATTTCAAATCAATTACACCATGAAGCTGGTCTAATCTGCATTTCACTATTGAAAATTAAACTTTTAATGCCTGGGTCTACTTACGCTTGTTATATCAGTCAATATTACATTGTGAAGGAAATCACAACTTAGTTGACTCCAGCTACCTTCATGTCCTGTCTCTGTTGTGACCAGTAGAATGGAGAACTCAGACCGGCTCCAACGGGACACCTGGCATGATCTACGTCAGCCCTACATGGACATGAGGGATCTGATCTCGGACATCGGCAATCCTGTTACTTTTGCTTTTGGATCTTTCGGAAATGTGATGATAATTCTGATCATGATCCGTCTTCCTTCATCCACGTCAAGCGTCTTCTTCATTGTTCTGGCTGTGTCTGATCAGACACTACTATTGATAGAACCATTTTGTACATTACTTAAGAGTTATTTTGGTGTACCATACTTCTCCCATATAGGCTCCTGGCAGTGCAAGGTCTATAAATATCTGATATTCATGACGTTACCTCTATCAGCATGGATGCTTGTGTCGCTCACCATGCTCAGAGCTGCCTCTGTGCTGTGGCCACTTCGTGTCAATGCTGTGTGGACGAAGGGAAAGTCACGAGCCACTGCTGGTATAGTGATCATCGTTCTCACCCTGATCAATGGGCACACCTTCTATGGGAGTGATATTCCGAACGGATATTGCAACCAGCATGGATCAGGAATGTACCGATGGTTTTCTACAATCATCTGGCCCTGGATAGATCTTGTTCAGGGATGTTTCTTACCTTTCATGTTGCTGGCTGTAAGCAACAGTGTTCTGTTGTGGACACTGGTCAGATCTGTCAGAACAAACAAACGGCTTTCTGCACAACAAGCCAGCCAGGACTCCAGACAACAGAAAGTGTCTTCACTGACTGTCACCGTGATTGCTGCAGGTGTCTGTTTTCTCCTCCTGATAGCACCGAGGGACATATATCTGATAACAGCACAATATGTTGACTGGGGTGACCCCATAGTAAACGGACAGTTCAGGGTGTTTCGAGCAGTGGGACATGTGCTGTGGTACACCAACAGTTCCATCAACTTCTACCTGTACTGTTTGACTGGTTCTAAGTTCAGAGCAGAGTTTCAGAAAATAACATTGCAGTTTTACGCCATTTTTCATAAAGGTGAAGACAAATCAGCGAGAACGTGACAATGACGTCTCGTAGTATCATTTTTTTTATTCAGCAACACAATTAATTTTACAGGAAAAATGAGGACTCACACGGCCTGCTGTCTATTATCGGATTAGGAAATCAATTTTACCTGTAAAAACGTATCGCTAAGTTTAATTAATTATCGCTAATTAATGATTAGTAAATCGTTTTTACTTGTAAATGTGTTATTATTGCTGATAATGATTACATGAGGAAAACTGAAATCGTGTAATGTTTTCACAAAATTGAAAACAAAATCAACCAGTAAACACACACACACACACACACACACACACACACACACACACACACACACACACACACACACACACACACACACACACACACACAGAAGAGGGCGTAAGCGCGAGCGCATCGAATCAAGCCTAGATCTATTTACTGGAAGAGTTGGCCTTACTCTTCGCTTCCTCAGTCATTCAGGTTCATTTTCAACATCTACTCTGCTTTCATTCACTCACATGGTGATTTAATTGAACCACCATTGTGGTTTTAGTTCAAGGAGCATGCAGTATTGTTAATCAGAACACACGTGTTGCTAAGGTTAAATAAAAGGTAAACTTCCTGTGCGTCTTTCCCGCAAGGGTGAGTCCATTTCTCACGGGTTACTTGGTTGCAAAGCGTGCTAGCTAACTTTGTTACTTTTACTTCAATTTACCTTTAAGTATATTTTATTTCGTTGTATTTATTTAGTGTTCTTGTGCCCATAGTTTTTAAGATGATTTTACAACATAATAAAAGAGTTTGAACTTGAGTTTTACTTTTTTTTCATTTTATGCCAGGTACCCCTGGGCGTCATATCTGTGGCCTTATCCAAGTGACGTCATTGCCCCTATGAGCTAAATTTAGGCTATGGAGGCGAATGTGAAAACAAGCCATGGCATACAAAGATCACTTTCTACTGAAAGTTGCCCACTATTTTAAACTTGGCCTACGACGGATTTGAAACAAGGACATATTAAAGATTTAAAATACGTTGAAAAACTTAATATATATATACCAAAACTAGATGATAATGAATATTGTTCTGTTCTGTTTTCCTATGTTTCAGACCGTGGTCATTGTTTGACTGAATAAATTATCAGTTGCCACAAAGAGACCGAGTTCTTATTTATGACCACGGTTGCTTCTAGCTGAACCATTGAGAGACCATGCCTGTCGTTGCCTGCCCCATCCCAGGCTGCACATATGTGACGGATGACCTCGAGGCTGTCATCGTCCCTGCGCTCATCACCGCTCACAGTGCCACCCATACACACGGACCCGTGGCAGCAGCCAAGGTAGAAAAAGTCAAACGACCCGTCATCACAACTGCTGGCTCCAGCGAAGACTGGGTCTACTTCCTCACACAATGGACAGACTATGTGAATGCTCGAGTGTTGTGACGAACAGCTACGTAAAGATCTCACACGATCTGCAGGCGGCAGCCTCACCAATCAACCCGAAGGAGAGATCCTTGAGGCTATCAGAAAACTTGCTATCCGTCAAGAAAACATAATGGTCGCAAGAGTAACGCTCCACAACATGAGACAAGACCGAGATGAGACAATCCGTGCTTTTGGAGCTCGTGTGCGAGGACAAGCCGGTGTCTGCAAGTTCGTGATCAAGTGTTCAGGTTGTGAGGCCGAAGTCAATTATACAGATGCCATACTGCGTGATGTGCTCACCCGTGGCATCGCAGACTCTGACATACAACTCGATCTTCTCGGTGACAAAAACCAAGACATGACACTAGAAGAGGTATTCCAGTTTGTTGAAGCGAAAGAAGCAGGAAAGCGGTCTGCCTCACGTCTACTCAACTCCCACGTAGTGGAGGCTGCCGCCAGCTCACAATCCATGGAGGCTGCAGCCAGCAGTACCTACAAGATGGGCAAGCACCTAGCGCAGAGAGACAGGCGTGAAGATAAATGTGAACTCTGCACCTACTGCGGAAAAGCTGGTCATGGTGCGCCTGCCCTGGCATTTAAAATACGTTGAGAAACTTAATATATATACCAAAGGAACTTCCTTCCTTTTTTTTCCAAAGGTTATTGCCCCTGACTATTTGGACAATCCAATCTTGTAGATCTTTATTTCATATTGGTCATAGAAAGTTTACTTGTTATCATTTTTACTTGAGTAACGTCACTGTCCATCGTCGATGTTATCATTGCATCACAAGTTGTTTACGTGTTTACGTCATGTATATAATTATGTCATGTCTCTTTTTAGCACTGGACAACGGGTTGAACCCGAAACGTCGTGACTTGACTTTGTTTTGTTCCTGTGATTAAATCTTTTGTTTTGGGGTTTCAATTTCGACTCTGTTTTAATTTGTTGTGAATTCTACTGAACCCAGCAGTCATCTTCGTTTCTTCGTAATTTAAAAGGTCGAAAGTTCACTTAGTTTGTGCACGAAACAGCTGAGGCCTGCTGGACATTAAGCTTTTTTAACTCCAAGGTCAAGAATGAGATGCATTACTTATATGACGTATCGTCATTTATCGCGTGAAAAATGCACGCAAACGGTGGAAGATACGTACGTCACGATGGTGGAGGTCTACTACTCAACATGCAAACACCGAATTAGCAATTTAATTCAAGTCTTCTTCTTTCGTTCAGATTGCGTCTTGTTTCGGAAACCATCATCATTTCACTGAAAATAGCATCTTTTATGAGGCTGTCACCTTTGGCTGACGGTTACCTATCTAAATTCAGAATTCAGAACTAGGCTTGGTTTTGAGCTTTCGATTCGGGTCAAAATAATCCATTATACTGGCCCCTGAAGTTGTTTATGAAACCCAGCCTTTATTTCAAGGTGTTCAAGTAATGAAAACGACAATTTATATGCACTTTGTGTTTTTCAGTAATCAATAATTGATGTGTTCGTTTGAGCTGTCATAGATCATTTCAGTAGAACTAGACGCACGACATACACATTTAGGCCTACGGGCGCCTAAACATTGAGTCAACCAAATGACCTAAAAAATGAAACTCAAACTGACCCGACTGTAAACAATTCCAACTTGACAAGATCATTTTCAGCGTTTAGAGTAATACAATTTGGAAAGAACTTAGGACAATGAATTGCAGCAGACGACAAGAAACTGACAACCACTTGAGGCGAAATATGTGTCAGTGGGTGATAGGCCCTGTTAGGGTTAACTCAGCGACACATACAGCAAATTATATTTTTTTGGGGAAGTAAAAAAAATAGCTAGCCTAACCAACCTAAGATGAAATTTCCTAGTAGTAATACAATCTATAAATATAAAATAATTTAGAGAAATAGGTAGTTACACCAAATGAGATCGAATTAACACCAACAACTATGAAGCGAATGCGTGAATACAAGAAGCACTCCCCTATCCGAACCCCTTATATCGATAGGGGGCTGGCTGGAGCACCGTGAAGTTAAAAAACTCAACATGTAAACGAAAACACAAATGCAAACGCAAAGCAGAGATGCGCTACCGTAGACTTAAAATCCTCTATTGTTTATCTAGGTTTCCTTTCGTGGAAACGGCGTCTCTTTTACTGTTTGCCTCCTTGTTGATGTGGGATAACAGTGGCGTAGGAACAGGGGGCAGGGGGAGGGGGGGCAGCAGAGGTGTGGGGGTGGGACGTAATGTTTTCCTGCCCCCCAAAAAAACAATTTGAGCAAGCCAGCAAGCGAAAAGGGCACCAAGAGAGAGAGAGAGAGAGAGAGAGAGAGAGAGAGAGAGAGAGAGAGAGAGAGAGAGAGAGAGAGAGAGAGAGAGAGAGAGAGAGAGAGAGAGAGAGAGAGAGAGAGAGAGAGAGAGAAAGAGAGAAAAAGAGAGAGAGACAATTGACAATTGACAATTATTTAATTGCATATAGGCCTGTGGCCTGTTACAATGTCATCGTAACAAAAGCAAAAAACAACTGAAAAGCACAAGAAACAATGAGCAAATAAACACATGCATGCATATATACATTCATACATTCATACATACATACATACATACATACATACATACATACACATACATACATACATACATACATACATACATGCATGCATACATACATACATACATACGCCCGCACACACACACATGCACGGATGTGCGCACGAACGCATGCAATAAATCCAACTTTGAACTGTGTGCAGCGGTCAGATTGTTTTAGATCTACTGGGACAGGGCTACTGTGTTTTCACTCGTTTCAGCTATTTAAGCTCTGAAATTGATCAAAGCAGATCGGTACATAATACATGTAATAAGAAATATAGGTTATTTGGATGTGGGCATGGTACATGACTTTGGGGCTCTCTCGAAGCTGTGTTGTTTAGCTAACTCGAGCTAAAGCTCTCGTTAGCAAAAGAACACGCTTCTCTAGAGCCCAAAAGTCATGTACCATGCCCAAATCCAAATAACTAATAATGTTGTCTGTGGTCCTAACTTAAGGGGATACGCGCCTTTTACTTCCCACGATGACAAATGATCAAAACTTTTGTTATAGCATCTACACATACTTCTAAGGTCAAAACTGAAAAGAAAACACAGGGTCACCGTGCTACTTTTCTTGTAATTCGTGGTCGAAATGTGGGGGGGTTGGACAATTTTCGGGTAAAATCAGGTCTACTGAAAACTGGACACCTTTCATACACTTAAGTTATTAAAAACTTTTAATTAATCTTGCCTGATACTGCAACCTACATAGTGTCAGAATCTATGTCAAATGGTAAGGAAATATAATTTAGTCAATAGGAAATTTAGGAAAATTGTTGCCGTATTGACACATATTTCCCTAAATTTTATTGTTCAAATGCCTGTAGACAGAAACTCAACGATGAAATCATTCTAGTGTTTTGATAATAGATGAAATAATGTATATTCTCAATACCAAACACACAAAAACAGTATGCCACCGTGCTTTTTACTAAACACCATACACATTTTCAACCCCACCCCTATTTTTCCACGGGACTCACGTCAAGAGTTATATCCCTTAATGCTTTTGTTGTTGACAGTTTTATGAGATTTGTTCTTTTAGTAACGCGTTTTTAGTCCTTCTAAGAAATGAATAGCCTATGTTTAAAATAATCCTTATATTCTAACAATACAAACATTTTAGCGATATGCTTTTCACAAATATAAATAAACATGTATATTTTTCAAAAAATGTCTTGCACCTCTGGGAGTCTGCCAGATTATGATAGCACGATCAATCACAGAGAGAGTAGGCCATTTCATTCACAATTTCGTCATTTCATTCTTACGTCATCGTATCCATATGTCATTCATTCACTGAAACCCTTTTGTAGTGTTTCCTACCACACAGTCAGCCACTAGGGGAACATTAGCGCCACCTGTATCCCGCATATCCCTTTAAACGTTGGCGCTTACTCGGTATCTATAACTTTATAAGGTGTACATAGATGTTTATGCAAGCTTTTAAAAAATATTATTTGCATAATTCATTAACCAATGACCTTGACCTTTGACCTTTTAACAAGTATTTTTTGTCTCAGTCATATCGTTCACATTTTCGCAGTTATGGTCCCCAAGTACGTGGGGTGACTTTACCCTCTTGACCTTAACCTTGACCTTTGACCTTGAACGTCTTCAATCATTTGTTTTTGCCATATCTTTTACATCCCGGCAGATACATCAGTCCCCAAATTTGACAAGTAGGTAGACTAGCCTAAGATCATATATGTAATGCTAATGCTTTGACCTTTGATGTTTCTCTGTCACAATATCACATGAACTGCTGCACAGAATCGCTTAAAATTTGGAGGGGTGGTTTATCACATCAAGTTGATGTGTCCAGTATAGAAACTGTACCCTTCTGACCTTGACCTTTGACTTTGACCTTATTTGAAAGTGAACAATCTGGTATTTAGATCTATCTCCCTAAACGTAAAGCAAGTACATATACTAACCAATATCTTTGTGTCCACTGTCCTATTATTAGCATTAATGTTTGTTTTTGCAGAATAATTATGCAAATTGAAGTTTTTCTATGCTGTCGTGACTGTTTGTTAACATTGCAATTTTCTTGGGCTCTACACTATTTGCCGTTTGCCTGATCTTTGATCGGCAAACGGGTATGTTTTTGTCCCCGTTTCGCCCATTACTGACCAACGTTGAGAACAATAATAATAATAATAATGGGAATTTATATAGCGCTCTTTCTCACATGAGCTCAGTGCGATTTACATTGATAACAAGAACATTAAAGGCAAACAAATAATTAATCATTAGAAAGTAAAATAAGCACGATGCTTACACACAACGTTCTCTTACTTCCTTACTCACACACACACACACACACACACACACACACACACACACACACACACAACACACACACACACACACACACACACACACGCACACACAACACACACACACACACACACACGCATGATGTGTTGCACACGCACACTCGCACACAATTAATTATACAAGAGTAAAATAGTTACAACATGAACATTCTAAGAAGAAACATAGAGACCACATTCACATTCCCAATCAAGTTTGAATACAATACTGCAACTTGAAATAAAATCATACTGCCATCGACATACCAATTACATGACTAATTATAATAGACACATTTTGCAAAAACAAAAATACCCTTCTACCTCATTTACAAGCATTTAAAGTTTACAAGACGTAGACATTCTACGTAGAACAAGTGACCATAGTGTGGTATACATTATTGCCGATTTATAATGATTCATGTGATTTCATTATTTAGCTATTGAGAAGGAATACTGACTACAATGTACGGAAATAAAAGAACAGACTCAATCGATGTGTTGCTGCAGGTTAGGTTTGCTCCACTACACAATGTACAGTTACATGTGGGTAGCACCGTCTTTGCCCTGCTACTCATCAAGTCTCTCTCTCTCTCTCTCTCTCTCTCTCTCTCTCTCTCTCTCTCTCTCTCTCTCTCTCTCTCTCTCTCTCTCTCTCTCTCTCTCTCTGTATGTGGGTGCCCGTGTGTGTGTTGTTATTATGAATATGCATGTGCGTATCCTGTGTTTGTGCTCGTATATGTGTTTATCTGTGTGTATTTTGTGTGTGCGCGCATATGTATACGCATGTGTGTGTGTGTGTGTGTGTGTGTGTGTGTGTGTGTGTGTGTGTGTGTGTGTGTGTGTGTGTGTGTGTGTGTGTGTGTATGTGTGCACGTGCGCGTGCGTTCACACACTCTATAAATCATTTGCCTGTGAAAAAACACAACTCATTTGAAGCAAAACACTCACACTACTTTCTAAGCAAACTATAAATCTATAAATCAACAAGTCAGTATTGTGAGTAAATATAAGCAAGCGTGGAAACACACCACACGTGCACACTCATACTCTCTCTCTCTCTCTCTCTCTCTCTCTCTCTCTCTCTCTCTCTCTCTCTCTCTCTCTCTCTCTCTCTCTCTCTCTCTCTCTCTCTCTCTCTCTCTCTCTCTCTCTCTCTCTCTCTCTCTCTCTCTCTCTCTCTCTCTCTCTCTCTCTCTCTCTCTCTCTCTCTCTCTCTCTCTCTCTCTCTCTCTCTCTCTCTCTCTCTCTCTCTCTCTCTCTCTCTCTCACTCACAAACACACACACACACACTCGCGCGCACACACACACACACACACACACACACACACACACACACACACACCACACACACACACACACACACACACACACGTATTTTGCACACACACACACACACACACACACACACACACACACACACACACACACACACACACACACACACACACACACACACACACACACACACACACACACACACACACACACACACACACATATATATGTACGTATGTATGTACGTGTACATATAACTGCACATATGCATGATATTACACATACATTTACTTATTCCATTCACTATGCTTTATAATGTATTTGCATACAGTGCCCTTGCTCCTGTAGTAGCCTAATTGCATCCACGTAGTGTAGGTGTGGTGCTGAAAACGCCCAAAATGGAGGCTGAATTGTAATTTAAAAAATGTGTAATACCATGATAGTGTTTGAACAGACGCACATAGGAGGCTGAACTTTTGCATGCAGATATCTAGTTAGGGTATGTATCTGGGGTCACCCTGCAAACCGACCTCTCGTGGGGAGCCCACATTGAAGCTGTCTGTGCGAAGGCCAACAGAACTCTGGGCTTCCTGAGACGAAACCTGAAGGTGTGCTCTGCAACAACAAAGGAGCTTGCATACAAGGCTATAGTAAGACCTGTTGAAGTGTACGCTAGCCCAGTCTGGGATCCACACACCAACAGGCTCATCACGGAACTTGAAAAAGTTCAACGCAGAGCTGCGAGGTTTGTCATCAATCGACATAGAAACACCTCCAGTGTCGGTGCTATGCTACAGCAGCTGCAGTGGCAATCCTTAGCTGAATGCCGCCGAGCCTCCAGGCTATCCATGTTCTTCAAGATCTTGAACGGACAAGTCTGCGTACAATGTCCCGCCTCGACGCCCTCACCCCCTACAAATAGAAGGCACAGCCATAAATAACAATGCCAACGAATCACCTCGAGGACAGATTACAGAAGGCACAGCCATAGATAACAATGCCAACGAATCACCTCGAGGACAGGTCACAGAAAGTACCCCATCTCTCCCATGCCATCTGTGACTGGAATAATCTGTCCCCTGAAATAGTCCAGTCTCCCACGCTCAGCACCTCCACCTCGAGGGTGCTGAAGCACTGCACATAAAAAACCCATATCACTCCTTATTCCCCTGTGCATGCATCATGTGGGGCCCTGGCGTCCCTGTATATGTACGTGTTCATATAACAGTCGTGCATGACTCACATCATACTTTTCCTATGCATGCATCATGTGGGGCCCGGTGTCCCCAGCTGAACCAGAGCGCTTAACGGTCGTGCATGACTCAAATACATACTTTTCCTATGCATGCATCATGTGGGGCCCGGGTGTCCCCGGCTGTACCAGGACACTTAAAAGTCGTGCATGACTTACTTCTTCCCCTACCCATACTCACTGAAATATTACTAAACCCTCCCCAATCCACCTCCAGTCTATAAAATACCCAGCCAATTTCCTCTTTTCATATCTTTTCAACGTCACCCTAAACAGCGATCCTTATCTACTATATCAAATCCTATGTCATCCCGCGTATCTTCATCTTTGAACCCCTGCATATGTCCGTCAGTTCGTTCGTCCATCCTGAATGACGATGACCATGCTTCAACAGTTCGTCCTTGTGAAAATCTAGGATGCTGGATGAGTTCGCATATGGCTAGTGAGGCCAATGCGAGCCAGGAAGGATCTCTGACAGTGAGGACAGGAGAAAGAGTTGGGGGGATCTGTCAGGGTTGCAGAGCTGCGACTGTTTAGGCGGATCTTGCGTGCCTCACGCTTTGCCTGCGATGTCTCGATACGGTGCGCCTCGAAGTTGGTGGCTACTGCACCACGCCATGCTGGTCTGTTCTGTGCCAGGGTTTCCCATGAGGAGACATTGATGTTGAAGTTCTTTAGGGACACTTATGATAATAATGGAACTGTTGAAGATGACTTGCGCGTGAGTTGGATTAAAGTAAGGGAGAGTTGCGCAGGGTTGTCAACCTCACCCTCTCGTCCCAGCCCATCTGGGTCCAGTGGCAAGACGTAGTCAAGACGACTGGAGATGAGCCAGGATGCAGTGGATGGCCAGCAGTGTCCTTTGTGTCTCACTCTGCCCTAATTGCGCTCCACATCGCTTTGCTGAAACTGCCTTCTTGCCCATTGAAGCACTTGATGGTTTCTTCTGCGCTGTCTGCCGGAATCAGGCTTCACATGCGAAGGTAGACAAGCCCTATAATTCACCGAAGGTCTATGACCCGTCGGCTACCATAACCTAGTTTGGCCGGCCAGTCAAAGCTGTTGTTCGGGGCGTGGCCGCTGTTGCATGCAAACAGCTACGGGGATCCATAGGGGAGAGCTGAGTGGCAGGTGGGGACCAGTGACAGACGAACTACTCTGAAGAGCGCGACATGTCCCCCTGTCCGACGTACTATCCCTTCCGGAACACCCCATACACGCATATGTCAATAATTGCCGTACACGAATATGTCAATAATTGCCGTTAAACGACAGGTGGATTTTACTGGAGGAAGAAGAAAGAGTTGTTCGGTTCAAGTCACAGTGACAAGAAACTTCTGGAATCTTGTAATGATGAAGACATGACAGGGTGAATAGTCGCATCAGGCATTGACACAAGGAACTTGCCTACAAACCACAAAAGGATGTGTGACAATGGTTCATTTCAACTGTAGATGTTTGACAGTTACACAGTCTGTTGTAAGTGAATGCGTCGTTATGTGGACTGTCTCCTGTAAGAATAAAGAACCACAGAAACTTTAACACGACAACCGAGATGAATTCAACATCGTCCAGTTTCCAAATGTCTGAAGTGACCCCTACAACCGAGAGCTCAGAGGCCCCTGAGCAGAATAGACCTACTTGGAATGATCTCAATCAACCATTACTAGACATGTCCTATCTTATCGAGGACATTGGTAACCCTGTTGTGGTAGGCTTTGGGTTTGTGGGAAATCTGATGATTATGTTGATCATGCATCGCACTCCTTCATCCACTTCTAGTGTTTTCTTCAAAGTGTTGGCCGTGGCTGATCAGTTGATGCTGACACTAGGTCCTCTTGGATACATACTTAACAGGAATTTAGGTGTAAAATACCTCAGGAATGGAAGTTCCTGGCAGTGTAAGCTTACTAAACTTATACTTCACACAGTGTCACCTCTGTCGTCATGGATGCTGGTGTCACTCACCATGCTCAGAGCTGCTTCTGTGCTGTGGCCACTTCGTGTCAGTGCTGTGTGGACGAAGGGAAAGTCAAGAGTTACTGCTGGTATGGTGATCATCACTCTCATTGTGATTAACTGTCACAATATTGAAAATTTTCGTTTTAAATGGAATTCATGCAGAATTTCTGGACCAGTAATGTACTTGAACTGGATTCGCCAATTTCAAACTCGTGTGCTTCCTGTCATATTGCTGGCTGTAAGCAACAGTGTTCTGTTGTGGACACTGGTCAGATCTGTTAGAGCAAACTCACACCTGTCTATGAATGGAACCACCCAGGATTTCAGACAACCAGTGGTATCTTCATGGACTGTCACCTTGATTGCTGCAAGTGTTTGCTTCATTGTCATGACAACACCTCTCACAGTATATATAGTATTAAAAGCATATGCAGATTGGAAGGACCCAATTCAGAATGGGCTGTACAGGATATTTTACGCTGCCATCTTTGTGCTGTGGTATTCCAACAGTGCTGTCAAGTGCTATGTGTATTGTGCATGCAATAGCAACTTCAGGTCAGAGTTTCTGAAGATAGTCCAGGAGGTTTACAAATTGTGTCTTGGTACCAAGAAATAATGAGTCCAAGGAAAAGTTCATGCAAAGACACATGTACTAACTGTTGAATGTTGATATTCCTGCACTGAGGACATCATCACGAGAACTGGGTTATTTATCTGTTTGTACATTTTATGACATGATTCATATCATTCAGTCATCATGCATCACATCGGCGACTGTTAATGATTTTGTACTCATTGTTCTTATAGAACTATACTTATTATAAGTTCAATGTGTGTGCGCGCGCGCGCGTGTGTGTGTGTGTGTGTGTGTGTGTGTGTGTGCGTGTGCGTGTGCGTGTGCGTGTGTGTTATGTATGCAGTCATGATTTTCTATGGGTTGCTCAAAGGCATGCAAACTAATTGTAATGAAACAAGGTAGTGAAAACTTCAACGCTTCCTGCAATTAAGAGGCATGCTGTTGTTTTCTTCATAAGGGGTTATAGTGCAGCAGATACGTGCAAAGATTGTGGGTTTGATGATAAAAGCATAGAATTTGGCTCACATTTAGTTCATACCACTAGGACAATTTTTGGATATAGGGACATTGCATATTCCTCCTGGGGCCAAAATGGCGGCCATTTTACAAAATGGCCGTGATCGGGTATTGCATAACACATAATCTGTAGGAGTTGTGCATGTTTTTCAACTGGAGATGCATGCAAGTAATGCAATATCACTTACAATATAATCTGGGATGCCAATTAAAGGTCATACACCTTACATAACCGATTCATTTGGCCAATTAGGCAACAATTACGCAAAATTTGTTTTTTTAATGAGTTTTGTTCATATTTTGCAATCTGAAAATGATCGGTTTAATATTAAACTGCACTGCCACTGTGGATGTGCGTTTACCCTTACATATTATCTTAAATTTATATTTTACGCTTACATTGTCAGTGGGTACATGTTTACATCATATCAAAAAAAACAATCCGCCATGCGGACAAAGGCGATCTAGGTGAGCAACCCGAGCATCAAACGTACATTAATGCCAACCACCCGTTTACACATGTACGTTATGAAGCTGGATCTTATCAGCTAACGAAATATTCTCCTTGGGTATTATTAAATCATGGTAGTAGATGGGGCCTGCAATCCCCAGTTGACCTGTACAAAGGGGTTATGGTTGTGTTCTCCAAGCCGTCCATGATACTGCAAGTTCTACTCCCGAGCACACTGTCCACCGCAGTGGCATAGTGCCGTGCACTGGAGTACAGCCTTCCTACACTTGCATTGTCCTCTGCATCCCTTCTTACAGCCCCATCTGAGAAGTTTCCGGCATGCTTGCGTTGCCTCTGGGATGGTTGCCCAGCAGACGTCCCAGCTAGTGTCACTCTTCACCCACCCCCATTCGCTAGGGGATGGGAGCTCTGCAGCAGCAACCATCATCTGGCCCCAACAGTAGCCAGCTTGGTATGCAGTTCTCCTGATGTGCTGTCTGAGGGCGTCTAGAGTTGGCGGGAGAGCATCTATTGCTCGACGCTTCTGGGTGAAGAGCTGCTTACGTGCATCGTTGACATGCTCGTGACTGCTAGTGCGATCATACAGGGGAACGACGAAACGCTCCAAGGTGTCCAGGCTGTCATCTACGATTGAGGGGTTTGGTGTAGCGCCCAAGGCACAGAAGGTCGCAGTGACCTTATCACAGGCCTTCCACGCCTCCCATGCAGTCTTTTTGCTCCAGCCTCCAAAGCTTGACATGGTATCACACCCAGTGAAGGCATGAAATGAGGGTAATCCTCGACACTTGTCAGGCCCCAATGCCTGGGCCATCTCGTGAGCTGCTAAGAACCTAAAGCTCTTCCCAGTACCGAAGGCAACCCACAGAAGGCAACCCGCTGCATCCTGGTATCTGCTTCTTCATGTGTACATGGAGCAAGACCAGCGATGTCTCTGGCATGCGTACAGACCATGTCTTTGTGGAGAGTGCTGATGACTTGTTTCTCTGTCTCTTGAGCAGCTAGTCTCGTCGCTAGGAAGGAGAACAGCTCCACCTTGTTCTCGTCGATCCGTAGGAAGGCCTGCCAGTTTTATGGTATGTATCTACCTCTCTTTGTTCGAGTGTCGGCCTTCAAACTGTCTGGCAGGTATTCATCCCAAACGACATCCACTCTGATTGCATGCTGTAGCTGAGATGTGATGTACGGCAAGAAAACCTGTGTTGCATAGTCAGAGAAGGTCTTCGCACCACCAGGTGCCAGCATGTTGGTGATAGCTGCTCCATCAAGGATGATGACTTCAACGTGAGGTCTGGCAACATTCTCTTGTGGAGGGATCATATCTTCTAAGCATCCCACGAGGTCAGACTTTTAGCCCAGTCTCATTTTGCCCATCTGTGACAGGGCAGGGGGACAGGCCTGGTTCTCATGAGCAAAGAAGTCGAGATCGCCATCACGCATCTGGGATGCAATGAATAACCGGGCGAATAGGTCACAGTCATTCTTGAGCGACGACAGCTGAAGCTGGGTTCTTGATTTCTCTCTGACTGGAGATCAGCTGAAGAGAGGAAGGTTGTTTCTCGTGATTGGGTCGTTGATGGGCTTCGTCTGGTTCACAAGTCGCTCATTGACATACGTGTGGTACTGCTCCTGCCCCAGCTTCTCGATCTGGCGCACAGTGTTGATGACTGCTGGGTCTGCCAGGTCCCTGCTGTCTAGTACCAGGAGATCATTGCTGTCATCACAGAAGGGGTTCCCCATCTCTCTCATGACACTGGAGAGTGACTTCACTTCTCGAGCAAACGCCAGCTGTGTATGCTTTGTCTGCTCATGGTGCCTGGAATCAGTCTTCTTTGTTCTCGTCTACGTCTCTGCTGTGGCTTGGAACTCTGCAATCACTCTTGCCATCTCAGGACTGGACACCATCCAGCGCCGCAATGCTGCAGGATTCTCAGTCAGGCCGACTGCTCTGCCATCGCCTTTCACTGATGCGTTATTCTGTTCATGTGCCTGGTCGATGGCCAAAGCAGAGAATGCATGTGCTGTCTTCTTTCACTGTGAAGTTCCCAGCCATAAACTCTGTGAACACATCTGGATGCTTGTCTTCGAGTGCCACCATGTCACGCAAGTGAACTGGAATCCATCTTCCATAATTTGTGTGCCCCAGGGCAAAGAACCAGGGTACAATATTAGTCAAGGCATCGATGTAGAGCATGAAGTCGCCCTCGCGTAGCGATCTCACGTAGATCATGATTTCCAGTTCCAGCTGCAGGATAATCAACCAGAACTTGAACTGTGGACTTGTATCAGCTCGGCTAGCACACAAGTCTTCTACTGACATTGGAACATGTCCCTCATCCAACCCGTCACAGTATTGGGTGTAACCCTCCTGTCGAAGGAGATACAGAACACTAGCTGTGACCTGGTGAGCCCATCGAGTGCGCGTCACATGGGCGGCTTTGATAAAGGAGTCGGCTGTTCCAGGTGTAGCAACTCCTGCCTGGACCAGGGCTTCCGTCCATCCACTGCAATCCAGAAGGTCGCCCAGAGTGTTGAAGGATGCCTTTTCGATGTGGAATCCGGCAAACAGGATAATGAAGTAATCTTCTCCATGTGTTTGAGGCCAGCTCCATTGGATCTGTTTGGCCAGTGTGTACAGTGGTTGATCCGCGGTGATGACTGGGACCTGACCAGGATTCAGGATATACACTGCCCTCTTGATGACGTCCATGGAGTGGCGAATCATGGCCACGGAGTTGGCCTGATCATAGAAGAGGGGCAGCAATGAGATAATTGCCACACTGCTTGGATCCACTGGTGCTGATCTGTCAGATATGATAAGCATGACAAGGAAGAAAAAACGTTATTTGTGTCCCTGTTAGGCCACCATACATAATTGTGTTCAAGTCCATGTGAGGCCTATGCATAACATGTCAATAACAAATGATACATAGATCCACTAGAATGTGTTTGGCACCAACCATAGTTGATATAGTTCCAACTTATAGTAGGGCAGATAACAGTAATTTTTACCATGAATTGTGCAAAATGTGATACAAGCACCAATTTTGGCATGGTAGTTCCCAAGGGTCTACTGAGCAAATCTGCCCGACGTGCCATTTGAAAATCCAAGATGGCGGCCATTTTTCAAGATGGCCGCCATCTTGGACTGCCGAGAATGATTTTACTCCTATAAATGCATGTATTTGGTGGATTTGAGCGACCAGCCAACGGCCATACCACATTGAAAACACCGGTTCTCGTCCGATCACCGAAGTTAAGCAACGTCGGGCCTGGTCAGTACTTGGATGGGTGACCGCCTGGGAACACCAGGTGCTGTTGGCATTCTTTCTTTCAGTCAGAGTCAGGCAGACATCAGAGAGTCATTCGAGAGCTGACCGCCGAAGCGAGAGGGTGCTTTCTGCTTGACAGCGAGATTATGATTTTGATCTGAATTTTCTACTTCACCACAGTACGGCGGCTGTCTGACGGAGGAGTGAACTTCACCACCACTCTTGGGTCCTCTTCTGCCAGCACCGCCACACGACATCCATGAGGTCCCATGCCATGTGACTTGTCCTACGTTGGATACTCTTGGGCTACCTCTAGCTGAGCCGATCGACTTTCCTCCTCTTCGTGGAGGCTCTGGAACTACGCTTATCCACGTCTGTCTTCTACCTCTGCCTCCACCCACGTACGACTTCTCCTTCTTCTCTTCTCGTCGTTGGACTATTCTAGGTGAGCATCAATAGGGCGCTAGGGTTTTGTTTTTTTCATTTGTTTTAACAGTTTGATGTTTTATTCAACTGTTTAGCCAGGATTGTAGGACATACCACAAAAGTGGTATCCCTGGGAGGACTGCGTTGGCCACCCGAGCCCTTGCACAGTGGGACTCCCAGGGAGTAGGGCCTAGGACCTGCAGATAGCTTTCTCTCCTGATTTTCATTTTTCCACCTTTCCTCCACTATCTTTTTTTTCGACCTTGTGTCGCTCCCGTCGGTCTATCTGATCCCCCCATTCGTAGGCTTTTTTGCCGGTGGGTACGGACTTTCATTATGTAGGTCCTTGTTTAGGTCATCTCTCTTCATTCTCGTTAGGGTTCTCGCCAGCCTCCTAAGTTGTTGGAGGAGCTTATGTGCGAGCAAACAAATAGTTTAGAATAAGCCTCTAAAAAGTTAGGTTCTATCTGTCATTAAAACTTTCACCTTTCCTCCTCTAAGCGATATATAACAAAGTATTGATAGGTCTAAGGTTCTAACAACAACAGGGACTACCTAAAATTTTGAATAAATTAAAGTTTGAAAGTTTTTAGGGAATCTAAGATAAAGGTGTAGTTTGGCATCAAATTCGACAAGATTTAAAATCCCATTTAATCCTCTAAATTCCTTTATAGGTTTGAGCCTCGTTGTGCTCTGTTCGATTAAGTAATAGAAGGGTTATTGATTTCAGTCATTATTTTTTGTTTTGTAGGGTGTCTCGTTGACATAATGTAGGCTATTGTGGTGGTTAGGTTTCGTTCTGGAGCACTTCCTACGGCTGGTGCTGCTGGACTCCTTAACCAGTTAAAATTGGTTTACGCTAATCTTAGGTGGGAGATTTCCCAGCTTCTCATTGGTTCTCGCCGTAACCGAAGTTTTACCCCTTAGTATTAAGCATAAATGTTCCTCGCTTCTGATTGGTTCCCGCTAAAACCATTCCTTTCGGCTCACTTATTTAGACATACAGACTTACCATGAATGAAATAGGTAGAGAGGAGGTGGTGGAGGAGGGGGGGTCTAGTGTTTTCGACCTCAGTCCGGGCGAGAGTATTTTGACCCTGTCCGACTCCAGCAGCTCCTCCCCCCCCACATTTATTGAGAACGTTCTCTTTAAGACTCCACTGGAGACCCCCCGGTCAGGGCCTTTGGCTCCTTTGCTTCAGAGCACCCCGGTTCCTCCTCTTACACCAACTAGGAAGAGATCACGTTCTTCCAGAACGTCTCCAGCTTCCCCAAACCCTTCTCCAGGGAACAAGAAATCAAGAGAGTACATGTCCCCCATCAGTCATGGGAAGCCAACCCCTCTTGACTCCCGATCACTGATCATAAATGAAACTGACAGAAACTCCCCTTCAAGAGAAATGAATGAAAAAATGGATACACAAGCCTCGATCAATCAGAGTGAGGGTATACCACTAGTCAGCCCCCTCAGTGGAGGGAGGCAGCCAGTCAGTTCACTAAACAGGGAAGACCACCCTGACCCTGAATGTGTTCTCACAGGGGGCCTAGCCCCAGTCACTTCGGAAACACAAACACTTTCAAACGAACAAACACATATTTCATTCAGACCTAAACCAAAGCCCAGACAGACACGTCCGCATGCACCCGAACTTCCTAATCTGCCGCCTCCGACATTTCTCAAATATCCTGTGATTGTAGAAGATCTTGGCACAGGCCCGGCTACGATCAAGGGCCTGGGCCCATTCACGGGAATGAAGCTTTGGCAAAATGCCATTGGGGACATAACAAGCCAAAGGTCACTCGCTAGCAACAGACTTTTGATCGGCTGTAGTTCTGCAGAACAACAAACTAAACTTGCCAATCTAACCGTCATCTCTAAGATTGAAATAAAATGCTTTATTCCAACTGCCTTCACTGAGGGAGTCATTCGTCCTATTCCTCTAGAAGAGAACGTACAGAACCTCCTCCCCTTGATTGAGGACGCGAGAAGCATCCTTAGATTAAACAATAAGGACGGTTCCAAATCAAAAGCAATCAAGATTGTCTTCAATAAACCACTTCTCCCTTCATTCATTAAAATATGTGCCCAAGAGTTCTCAGTACAGCCTTTTGTGGCCCAAGTAAAAAGATGCAAAAAGTGTGCCCGGTTCGGTCACACCAAGGATCAGTGCAGGTCCAAAACAGAGACCTGCACAAAGTGTGCCGGACTGGGTCACTCCTCAACCGCATGTCAGAAAACCCCCAAATGTATCAACTGTGGGGGAGCTACCTCAGCTGCTTATGGCGGATGTCCGCACTTCAAACTCAGGCTCCATGCCAATCGGATTAGGGCAGAAGCATTCATCCCCTATTCCGAGGCCATTCGCCGGGCCAAATTGGCCCAGGAATCCGATTTGGCCTTCAATCAAAAAGCCCCACCTTCTCCCCCCCCCCCCGAGGTTGATTCTTCCTGGCGGCCGGAGGACAGATCAGTTCCCTCATATGCTAACGCACTCAAGAACGGGAACACATATAACCAATACCATTTGAAAAACCCTAGCCACAAAGCTACAGTTCACAAAATAGTTGAAACATCAGTCCAAGGTTACAGTGAAGTCACTAGTAACGTTCACACCCAACCTAAAAACAACTTTGTACTTTCACCATCTAAAACCCAAAAAAGAATTCTTAGCAGTAAAGCTAGAGCAATTAAAATTGCAGCAGCAAAAAACAAAATAATAAAACAAAACTCAGAAAGGAAAACAGAACAGATAGTGTTACAACAACTACAAAAACACACCACTGCCCTGATGACAGAATTGACCACTCACATGAATAAATTGATTACCAACTTTACAGACAAAATGACTAATACTCAGACCAACACACAAACAGACACATCTGCGTTAGCAGACAAACAAACTCTTTCCTTAATTGAAACAGAAAATTTAAATCTGAACATAAAACAAAACAAAAGTCAAACAGTGGCTGAAAGCTTCATTACACAAGTGCTCACTCATGTTGCGAAAGCACGTACCACCCAAAAACCTACTCTACTGCTGGAGGGACTGGTTTCTCTGTTTCCTTCCTCCGGTCGCCAGACACCAATAGGTCCTAAGAGTAATTTGATGAGGCTTGCGGAACTGGCCTGTAGCTCTTCTGTCGGGGGGGAGGGGCCCAGGGTCAAGAAGTCTTTCCTTGTGAAGGTGGAGGCATTGACCACAGAGTTGAAGGAGATGGGCAACCCTTTCCAAGAAGAGTCAGCTGATCTGCTGGTGCTAGAGTCAAACAACATTACAGGCCCAGCTGTGGCTGAGCTGGTTGGTTCCCATCACAATAAGGAGAAATTCCAGTCATTCTTAGAGGGCTTGGAGAATGAAGAATGCACGTTCTATCAACCAATCAAGAAGAGCAAGGCTTCTTTCTTCAAGCATTAACAGGCAGCCAGCAGTTCTAAGGAGAAATTGTTGAAAGATGACTGCCACCTGTTCTCCCGTCTCTTCATCTCCTGCCAGAACAGACAGTGTGACTTGCAAGAATTCTTCAAACACGAGAACAAGTCAGCACCTGCATCTCTCAGTAACAATGGAAAGCTTCATGATTGTCTAAAGTCACAGCTAGCTGAACTTCAAGCACAGGTGACTTTGCCAGACACTGAGCCAGAGGGAGACACGATCATCATTGATGGCTCAGCCCTCGTCAGTTCCTTGCCTCCACGTAACCCAAAGACATTTGATGACTATGCCAAAGAAGATATCCTTCCAAAAGTGGAATCGTTCGGCACCAAATACGAACAGGTGGACATTGTCTTTGACACGTACAAGAAGTCCAGTTTGAAGTCTGAAACCAGAGCAAAAAGAGGTCTAGGGGTCAGAAAAAGAGTGACTGGAAGCAGCAAAACCCCAACAAACTGGAGGAGCTTTCTCCAGGATGGCAACAACAAAACAGAGCTCTTCCACTTTCTTGCAGAGAAAATGTGTGAAACTGAAACCACAAGTACTGTCATCGCAACAAAGGGAGAAGATGCCATCAGCAACAAAAGCAAGTCCCTGGATGCTGTATCCCTTGCTGCCACGAAGAGGATGATACACGTATATTGTACATGCCAGAGATGCAACTATAGAAGGCAGCAAGTCTGGCAGCAAGTCACTCATCATCAAGGCCAATCACACTGATGTGGTTGTCATAGCAGTATCGACACTGCCATTTCTACAGAGGCTTGGTCTCCAATACCTGTGGATTGCGTGTGGCCAAGGAGCCAGTGCTCAGTGGATACCAGTCCATGATGTAGTCTCTGCAATAGGGCCTGAGAAAACCAGTGGGATCATGTACTTCCATGCATTTACCGGCTGTGATGTGGTCTCGTCTTTCCATGGGTGTCATACTGCAGGATGCGTTACGAATCACACGCAGTCACTCCGGGTACAACAGATACTCATGCAATCTAACTCCACTCAATTATACACGGGACTCAAGGTTGCTGGTCGCCAAAATAAATTCTCGAACCATTCGAGATAATTACTCATTTATTATACCAATAGCGCAAATGCATACAAGAGCATGCGCCAGAAGAAACAGGGCCATACCAAATGCAATGTAGGCTCAATAGCCAAACACCAAAATCCAATCATAGTCAAAGCCTGTCATAGGTCAGGGTCAAATCCTTTAGTTACAATCAAGTCCACTTTCAATTTATCTTTAGGCCAACAATTACATAATAGTCCATTTCCACTGGACTATTATGACTCACCCTGAATCCTCCAACATCATCTTGTAGATGCACCCAAAACATCACGAAATTCTTTCAGCCACAAAAAGAAGACCAAGTGGCTAGTCACATTATTTTCTCTCTTTTCCTCTATGCCTTTAGCTCCTCTTCCAAGTTACTCACACAAAAAAAGAATAAACACAAATTCAATAAATGGTGAGCGAAATTTACATGGCGAGAATAAATTTAATCTATCTATGACTCCCGACTGGGTTGACCCTAAAATTATTAAAAGAAAAAGGAGGCCTAGCCTCTTACCATTATTTAATCCCAAACTACTGCATTCCTAAACAAAAAAAATAAAGATGTGAAAGATTGTCTATCAACTCTCCTATTACAAACCTACAAACTAATTCCTAAAATCTTTCACTCACCAAAAAACCCACATCACCAGGAACAAAGAAGAAGAAGATCTTATTGGGTCAACCTCAGTACGGAAAGTGAAGTTAAAAGCTCACTGTCAAACTTCAATGATTTCTAAAAAGTGTTCACCTCCAAACAATACACGCTGGATTATCCAATGCGCTCACAAGTTACAAAACCTACCAATCAAAGATATTATTGCATGGCAAGTACAAGTCACACTAAAGACATTGCCACACTGGCTATGATTCAATCTCACAGAAAGCAATTCATTCACAAATGATCCTTCTCCCATCATAATCCAAAGGGTGCTCTCGCACTCACACCTGACACCTTCCCCCCTGCGCAAAAAAAAATTCGCAGGAATTTTTTTTCTGAAAGAATCCAATATATAACAAAAATTTGGGTTATTTTTATATAGAGGGTGTGAGATGCGAGAGCAATAACTATTAAAATTATTACTAATACATGGAAAACAACACTTCTCACCAATACAAATAATGCAGTGTCCAAGTGAGGCCAAATAGTACAATAGAAAAGGCCAAAATGTGTCAAATGCAAAGCGTGGCGCACAAAATCCATATTCTTCATTCAAAAAACCGTCGTATTGAAACAATAGGTTAGTCATTCATTCTTGGTTGATGCTATTTCATCTTCCTCTTTCTCTTTGAGACCGAATCCAAAATTAAATTATGACATAATACTAATACAATAACATACAAATCCTGGAACAAGAAACAGCATTGTTAAATGACATTTAAAATTGATAAAAATGGGCCCACAATAAAAATTTAAGCGCTTATGATACTAATTAATATCCTGAAAGACAAACAAACATGCATTACATCATGAAACAAACAATTCATCGAGAAAATGGTCATACATATAAAATAATACTGCAATGGAAATTAAAGAAAAAACCCAATAGTGCAGTAGATTTTACAATCGACGCCTTATAGCCACAAGCAACAGCCATAGCAAACGGCGCACCATACAATTTAGCAATTGGACAACAAACATTTGAGTTAGGTGAAATACATAGGCAAAACACGTGCACGAAGAAAATAGAAATAATACCGTGCGCGTGCAACATGGCAATTGAAACAACCATAAGATCCTGTCCCTTCATTCACGAGAAAGAAGATCTGCAAAGATATTGCTATTGCCTGGTATTGGTTCAATGCGAAATCTGAATTCCTGTAAGGAAAGTGCCCAACGCAGCAAGCGGTTGTTTTTTGTCTTTGAAGCCTGCAAGAATGTCAAGGGGCGATGATCTGTTTGAAGGATGAATTCTGTGCCAACCAAGTAGCGCGCAAACTTTTCGCATCCCCAAACAATGGCCAAGCACTCGCGTTCTATTGTGGAGTATCGTTGCTGTGTTTGAGATAATTTCTTGCTTGCGTACTGCGTTGGGTGAAGAATGTCTCCTTTTCTTTGCAGCATAACTGCGCCCATGCCTTTTGCGCTAGCGTCTGTTCGCAAAACAAAATCTTCAGCAATGGAGGGCAACAAAAGAACAGGGAAGGAGTTCAAAATCTTCTGAATGTGTTCTAGAGCACGCTGACACTCAGCTGTCCACTGTATGCGCTTAGCCTTATCTCCTTTGGTAAGGTCAGTGAGAGGGGCAGTGATGGAAGCAAAGTGAGGCACGTAACGCCTGTAGTAGGACAAAAGTCCAAGAAGGGAACGAACTTGTCTCTTGTTCGTTGGTTGTTTTACTGCTAGAATTTTCTCCACTTTAGTTTGTTCCGGCATGATGGTGCCCACAGAGATAGTGTGTCCGAGAAACTCCAACTTTTTAAACCCGACACGCATCTTGGACGGACGAGCCGTCAGACCAAATTCCCGAAGACGCAACAAGATAGCCTCCAATGACGACAGTAGTTCTTCCCAAGACCTTGGGGCCTGCATGATATCGTCAAAGAAACTCACAGCTTCACACTCATGTAACTTAAGCGCTCTCATGGCTCTGGCAAAAGTGGCAGGGGCATTCTGCAACCCAAATGGCATACGTGTCCACTGAAACAACCCAAAGGGGGTTTGAAAAGCAGTCTTTTCCCTATCTTCCATAGCCAGTAGCCCTTTGTTAAGTCAATCTTAACGAAAAACAGGCCCTCTGAAAGCTGACACAACAGTTCCTCAGTGTCAGGGATGGGCTCTGCATCGAAAACAGTGATTTTATTTAGCTGTCTGTAGTCGATGCAGAACCGAACAGAGCCGTCAGGCTTGCTAACCAAAACAACAGGGGAGCTGTAAGGGGAGGTAGAAGGCTCAATCACTCCAAGTTCAAGCATGGTGTTTATTTCCCTTTCTACAATGGCTTTCTTTGCAAAGGGCAAAGGGTAGGGTTTGACACGAACGGGGTTTTCTTGAGTAAGAGTGAATCTATGTGGTTCCACATTAATAACCTTGCCTGGTTTGTCTGTGAGTACTTCTGGAAACTTACATAGCAATGCACGAACTTCATCCTTCCTCTTTTCAGAGAGGGTATCTTCCATCACTACATCTTTCCATGTTTCACCCTTGTAAGACAAAGTAGGGAGGGGTTTAGTTTCCTCAGAGCCTAAGTCTGTATCCGAAACTAGACCCACTGCAGCGGTTTGTGTGTGATTGTCTGAGATCACAGGTTTGTTTTTAGCCCGAGATGTGACGTCAGGAACAAACTCTGAGTCCACGATACCAAAGACAAAATCAGGGCAAGTTGTGTCAGAAGTGTGTGCGGGAAGGGTAGGGGAAACAGAGGAAGGAACAAACTGGTTAATAGCAATGTTCGTCCGTTCTGTGTATTCCTTCAACATGTTTATGTGAAACACTTTCTCTCTTCCATTCATCTGTATTTGATAGTTGACAGGGGAAACCTTCTTTGTCACCTCATAGGGGCCTTTCCACAACACTTGGAGTTTATTGTGCTCGTCAGTCAACAGAACCAGAACCCTACTTCCTGGAGTCAATGACCTGGCTTTAGCCTTTCTGTCAGCATACTGTTTATACACTTCTGTGTTCTTTTTAGCTGTTTGTTGTGCCAGCTCACACGTCTCTTTCACTCTGTTATGTAAGTCATAGACATACTGATATACATTCTTTTCACTGTCTTGTCCGGAATGTCCAACCCATTTATCAGCTAGGAGATCTAAAAGACCTCTGGGAGAATGGCCATAAACTAGCTCAAAGGGTGAGAATCTAAGTGTCTCGTTTGGTAACTCTCTGTACGCAAAAAGTAGAGAGGGAATGTACCTGTCCCATTCCTTTGGTTCTTTGATGGATACCTTCCTCAACATTGCTTTAAGTGTGCCATTAAAGCGTTCTACCATACCGTTGGATTGTGGATGATATGGTGTGGTTGTGACAGAGGTGATGGACAAGAGACGATAGACTTCCTTCATGAGGTCTGAAACGAACTGTGAGCCACAATCAGAAAGAATTTCTTCCGGTAACCCAACTCTGGAGAAGAATGAAAGAAGAGCTTCAGCTACCGTCACAGTGTCAATGCGTTTGAGAGGAATGGCCTCTGGGAAACGTGTAGCTGTGTCTACTATTGTCAACACATATCGATTTCCCGAGGATGCTGGTTGGAACGGTCCAACAAGGTCGATAGCAATGCGTTGGAAAGGGACAGTGATGAGGGGCATTCTTTGCAATGGTGCACAAGGGATTCTACCTTTTTGAACCGTTTTCTGACAAATGTCACAACTGCGACAGTATTGCGCCACAGAAGAAGCTACCCCTGGCCAGTGGAAGTTGGTGAGTACTCTCTGTAATGTTCGTTTTACCCCACAATGTCCTGCAAATATGGCGTCATGTGCTGTATGTAATACAACCTCTCTGAGGGTTTCAGGTACCACTATTTGTTTGACCTGGCTTGTACCTGTACCAACTAGACGAAAAAGTATGCCTGAGTCTAACATATATGTTGGTCTGTCACTCTCACTGTTTTGTGTGTCATTGTTGACAGAAATCTTGTCAAACAAGTGTGAGAGTGTTTTGTCTTTTCTTTGCAACTCGCACAACTCTTTTGGGGTCAAATCAAACAGTGTCAGGTCTGGGACTTTGAGGGGGACAGGGTTCTTTTTGTCTCTCTCATTTTGAGCTCTAGTGCTGACCAAACATGGTACATAGGACCCTCCTTTTCCTCCATGTACAGTAGTAACTCCAGGGAGATTACCTAGAATGAGGTCACAAACAGGCTCCTCAATAACACAAGCAGTAATCTCCCCCGAATAGTATGGAGTGTCTATGTGTACCCTCGCAAGGGGAAATTTCTCAATTTTCCCCCCAAAGGTACGACACTTCTGCGTCTCACTCAGAAACTGGTGTGGGTGTACAAAAGAACTCTTTACACCGGCAGTAGTACACCCGGTGTCGCGTAGTACAGTGGACTCTAGTCCGTTAATCGAAGCTGGTTCTAAGAGTAAACCAGACACAGAGATATCTGGGGTTAACACACAAGCTATCTCCTGTTGAGTGTGAGCAACATTCCCTTGTGAGGTGTGTTTTGACATGTAGGGGCAATTTTGTTGTACATGAAATCTCCCCTCACAATGTGAACAACGCCTTCTATCTTGTGGTGCAACTCTGTTTCCCTGTTCAGGGTAATTACCACGTAATTACCACTAGAGTGTTGTTGTCGTTGTTGTTGCGGTTGTTGGTTGTGTGGTGTGTAGCCACCACGCCGCTGCCCCTTTCCAACCTCACGATCCGAGTTTCAACGATCGCCTGGTGTGGAATTTAGTACAACGCCTGATATGATTGGTCGAGGGGTTTATATATTAAGAAAAGCATCCCCCCCCCGGACGATCATTAATTTGAGAATCATGAGCGGTGAAAGCGCTAGTTATTTCCCGTTAGGGGGAAACCTGTACGCCGCCGTGAAACGATGGAAAAGACTACCCAGAGTGTCTTTGCGGCAATACGTCTCCCCTAGCGGGGTAAAAGGGGGCCGCTTAGAAGTCTCCCGTAACACCGCTTGGATGGAGGAAAAACATTTTAAAAGGTTAATGAAGATCGCTCCAAAAATCTACCAAGAAATGGGGAAACAACCGCAGCGGCCGGCGAAAGAAACCGAAGAAGAAGAAGAAGAAGAAGCGGTCAAAGAAGAAGAGACGAAGGAGAGAAGAAGAAGAAACAGGAAACGCAACAAAGACGCTCGGAAACGGGACCCCGGGATCCTCGGCGCTCGGACACTGGGGGGTGGGATCACCAGCCTTATTTTTACGCCGAACGCTACTGTACGGAGTAACGGGAATCTGTCAAGGAGTCCCGTGACTAACGGGAAACGACAGCAGCAGCCGTAGCAGTAGCAGCAGCGGCGGTAGCGACGATCCCGTTAACGACTTAACCGTGACTAACTCGTCAGCGGCACCGACAGTTTCTTGGCACCGAGCGGCGGAGAAGAATAGGAGGACGTGGCGTTGTGTAGCGTAATGGCTGAAATAATTGCGGCAGCGATTTATGATCGCTTTCTACGCTTTGACAGCCATGTTTTGAATATGCTATAATTTCAGTCTTTTTTTGATGTTTTGAAGCGATTATATGAAATAATTGCGATGTCCGGAAGCGATTTATGATCGCTTTCTACGCTTTGACAGCCATGTTTTGCCTATCAGTATTTTTTTCGATGATTTGAAGCGATTATATGAAATAATTGCGATGTCCGGAAGCTAATTATGATCGCTTTCTATGATTTGACACCTATGTTTTGTATACAGTCTTTTTTCGATGTTTTGACGTCATGACTTTTTCGATGTTGTGTGGAATAATCACTGAAGAAAAGGAAAACCTGGTGTTTAAATCTGTTAATTGAATACGAGCGTGCGATTGAATGTGTATGCGCGCGTGAGTGTATGCGTATGCGTGAGTGTATGTGCGCGAGCGTGTTTGCGCTTACGAATGAATGAATGCGCAAAACGTACGTACGTATGCCCTACCCGAGGGCCCTTTCTCTACTTTTCTCTTTCTTTCTTTCTCTCACACATACACACATTCTCTATCTCTACTCTCTCTCTCTTTCTCTATCTTCTATGTATGTGTGTGTCTGTGTGTTTGTGTGTGTGTGCGTGTCTGTGTATGTGCGTGCGTGTGCATAGTTATTAATGTTGCTCTCACTTTTCTGTCAGTAGCCGTTTTGTTGCTCGTGTTAATATGTGCTCTATTTTATGCGGAACTTGTGCCTATTTTATTCTGTCAGAAGTAAGCGAGGAAAGTTCTTTTGTAAAGAACGCATGTTCCCAATATCCTTAGCAATATCATGCATTGTAGACTAGAACTTCTGTAGACATGACAGCAGGGAATACCAACAAAAGGCAAGTAGCCAAACTACCGCTGTGGTCAAATATCGTCTTATCGACTTTAGAGGGAAAGACACACTTCATACGATTCGACCCCAATGAGATCAGATTGCCACGATGCCTGCGAGTCGTGATGCGTGTGAAAGGACATACTCAAGTAGACCCCAATACACGAATCTAATAAAATGTCCGATACAAAAATACAGATATTTCATCAGATTCGTGTACTGGAGACTACAAATATAGTGAACATAACTAGCAGGATCTCATCCGATTCATTGTGAAACAGTATGAATGTATTACACTTTTATAGTTTTTATTATATCTTTTTTTTTTTTTTTTTACAATTGCTATAGTTATAGTGTTGCTGTCAGTTGATTTCGGTCTGCTCTTGCTACACCACATGCAGCGCCACCGTCGTACCTTTATGGGCAGCGGTTGGCCTCTGCACATGGCTGAAGGGGATGGCACACTGCTGTTTCTGACCGTCTTCTAAACATGACCCAAAACAAACAATACGAGTGCTTGTAAGCCGAGCCAATATACAATGCTGTTTCTCACAACCACGTTTTGTCTTTTGTTTTCGCGTCATTCAAGAAGTTGAACCAAGCATACATTTTAATTCAATTAAACACAGACACACGCCTGATATGCCTACACCGGTTATTAAGATTAAAATTTAAAATACTTTTTTTTAATATTGTATTTTCATGCTCCACAAAATACATTTGCTACACTTCTAGGCGAACTACTGTTAAGTAACAAGCAAAACATAGAAAATCAAAGATTGCGTGTGCATACTGACGCGAGTAGATTCACAGACAATGAAATAGCAATTCGTTGTCAGACGTTAAAAAACAGACCCAGAATTTGTGAAAACACATAGAACACTGAAATACACTTTTGTATGTCTTCCTGCTATCAACGAGAAAACGAAATATATAATGACACAAAATACAATTGTGTTTGGGTTTTATGTTAAAGTTTTCTTTAATAAAACACACAGAGCAGACGAATATTAAACAATCGTATCAATGAAAAACGCTTGACCCGACTGTAGCCGTCTGGCGTTTCAACTGAGACGCTGGTCTTGAGGACAACCAGGGATTCTGATAATACGAGATAATACTGTCACGAGTAGAAGGACAAACAAACAGGCAAAGACTTTACGGACAATCACAACGGC